>WBNM01009910.1:22522-76925 GCA_013399055.1 Ramphastos sulfuratus | reverse complement strand
AATGTCCAGACACGTTTGGAATCCCTCCAGAGGAAACTTCTCTGAGCAGCCTGTGCTGGGGCTTAGACACACTCACAGCAATGTTTTTCCTCCTATTCAGATGGAGTCTCCTGGGTTCCACTTTGTGCCCACTGACCCTTGTCCTGTTGCTGGGCACCACTGTGAAGAGTCTAGCCCCATCTTCTTGCCCTCCACCCTTTAGCTGTTGATGAGCATTGAGAAGATCCCCTCTCAGCCTATCTTCTCTGGATTAAAGACCNACTCCCATGTCTCTCAGCCTTTCCTCCCTGGAGAGATGCTTCAGTCTCCTCAGCAACTTTGTACAACCTCTGCTGGCCTCTGTCCAGTAGTTCCCTGTCCCTCTTGAAGTGGAGAGAGCTCATTACTCCAGATGTGGCCTGAGACAGAAGCAGGGAAAGAACCTCCCTTGACTCAGTGGCCACATTGTTTTTAATGCACCCTAAGACAGCACCTGAATAGGTTTTCTGGAAGGAGAGACTGATCCTGGGTGTTGCAGTGCAGTACTAGAGATGAAAACCAAGCAGCGGGGGTTGTGTCCAAAGTAAGGCCAGGTTTTCTTGGGCTCTCTGCTGTCTCTAGAATGCACTTAATCTGTTGGTTAAAACCAAAGCCTTTCAGGAGCTGCTGGTCATATGAAAAGGAGCATCTCTGACCTCCTGTTGGGAATGCCTGGGTTGACCAGGGATGAGGGCAAGCAGCAATGAAAACCTTTTTAAATGCATTTGGCTTTCTGAATTTATCTTTGCTCCATTTATGACTCCTATAGTGTGTATTAGTTCCTGTGTCAGGGCAGACTGGAACAAGAAAGGTCAGTGTGTGTCTGGGTGGGTGAATTTGTGTCCCATGGGAGAAGAAGGAACAGTGATTTAGGAAGAATGGATATGGATCTCATGATTTTTTTTTTTTTTATAAGCTGAATTTCTCTTGGTGGAGAGGGAAACACAAATGGTTTCAGTCTTAAGTGCTGTTCCCATTTCTTCTTTATCTTCTTGATTTTCTTTGTTTTTTGGTGATGACCAAATGAAATTGCAAATGTAGTGGAAACTCAAGTGTCCTCTGGTTCTGGAAGCAACTTAGCTATAGCTGTAATAATACCACAAAGGTTGGTAGGTAAGTTTGTGTGGAGCACCACTCCATTTCAAGGTAACTGAGGCAAGAAATGGCTAATATTCAGCTGGGGGAAGGAAACAGATGACAGGCTGCTTGGGAGAGGAAGATTGCAATCTCTGAATGAGGGTGGCTCAGTTCAGTGCAGAGACCTGAGACACCACCTGGTTTTGGATATCAGCAGGAGCGCACCAATGGAACAGACATGCTTTTGACACAACATGTTTTAGTTCTGGCAAATTCAGGATGACTTTTAACCATCTAAACTTGAGCAAACTTGCTTCAGCTGTTGTGGATCCTTCAGAGACTGGATAATTATCACAGTATCACAGTATCACCAAGGTTGGAAGAGACCTCAAAGATCATCAAGTCCAACCCGTTACCACAGACCTCAAGACTAGACCATGACACCAAGTGCCATGTCCAAACCTGCCTTGAACACCTCCAGGGACAGTGACTCCACCACCTCCCTGGGCAGCCCATTCCAGTGCTGAATGACTCTCTCAGTGAAGAACTTTCTCCTCACCTCAAGCCTAAACTTTCCCTGGCGCAGCTTGAGATTTTTAACCTGGTTTTGGGAGAGTGGCTGCAGTGGGTGTCTGGATGTCTGCTGGAGCACCTGTAGTTTCCCCTTCTTCTGGAGCATTATAAATCACTTCCCAAATCCACAGGCCAGATAGGGCACTCCTCTTTGAGACAGAAAAGCCAGGAGGTGAGCTCCTATTTCACCAGCCTTTCTGGCAAGAGGTGAAGGAGAAACCTAGACCTCTTGGTGCTGAAGGTGTATTGCAAGCCACCTTCCTACTTAGGTAAATTCCCAATATTATTTTGGGACAAGTTGTTTTTGTGTTTGTTTTTTTTTTTAATTGTTATTATTATTTGTTTCATGAGCTGGAGCAAAGGTTTGCTGTGATTTGATTTTTTTTTTTTTTTTTTTGTTTTGAAAGCTGTTGTACCTTGTATCAGGAGCTTGCAGTCCCTGAGCAAACAGAGAGCAATTGGTGTTCTCATTGTGTTGGGATCCTGTGGTGAGACAAGGTGTAAATATGGATAAATGCTGACTGTGTATGCTGCAGCACATAGTCATTGACAGGTTTATGTGTGAAACCACATAAGGAAGAGGGTGGACCAGGGAGACCTTCCACTGTTTGTTATGAAATACCTGTTGGCGTGAGATATAATCAAGAGAAACACATTTTCAGAGAGGTTATAGTCTTGTTTTAATGAAGCCTCCCTGTTAGACATGCTGATGCTTGCAGTGGTACAAATGTCTGCTGACTCCTTTGACACTCACCGTGTTTTGTTGAAGTGTGATTGATTGCTAAGTGGAAGCTTGACTGAGTCATTGTTTCCTGGGTTGCAGGAGTGGTTTTAATATAAAGCTATCTTTTGGTTGCAAATCTGTTTGTCAGCTGAAAATGTTGGTTTACAGATGCTGAATCTTTCAATATCAAAAATAGTGTCTAAGGCAGTTCTTTTGAAGCTTGCTCTGATGTTGGGTCAGTTAACCTGCTACCCATTGTCTTCTTTCTGTCACAAAGAAATATTAATTTCAGATGTCTTTATAATGACAATTTCCTATTCTTTCCTGAAATAATGTTTCTAGGATGTTAATGAATATTGGACTACTGAGAAAAAGGGAAGGTGTGATGTGTGAAAATTAATAGTTAGGTCTCAAGCTTTCAATGTGATGTGAATAGGTTGGTGTGGATATACTATATTTAGACATGAGAATATCCTTGTTAGTATCAGATAGATGGCTGGATAGATCAGACATCAGGAAAAACTTCTTTCCTGAAAGACTGGCCAGACATTGGAACAGGCTACCCAGGGAAGTGGTGGAGTCACCATCCCTGAAGGTGTTAAAAAACTGTGTAGATATGGCACTTCTGGATGTGGTTTAATGGCCATGGTGGTGTTGGATTGACTGTTGGACTTGACAATCTTAGAGGTCCAACCTTAATGATTCTATGATCAATTCCAGACATTGTTATTTATTTCATATATCTATATATCTATCTATATATATATAGATATCTCCAAAGAACTTTAATCCAGTTTACAAACAATGAAGCTTAGACTTCATATATTTAAGACCTATGCTTGAATGCAGAGACTCTTGTTGAGCTATTTGTGTTTAGGTGAGGTAGAGGATACCAAAAAGTAGGTGGTGTTTTGGTGGTTTTTTTCCTCCTTGACTTTTTGGTTTGGTTTATGTCATGTGAGTGCAGACATTTGTTTAAATTGAAAAAATCAACTCTGAATATGTGTATCTAGGAAGGAAGGGTGTGCAAGGATTGCTAGGATGTAGAATATTTTACAGCTGTTGCATTTATAGCTGGTTCTGTTTTCGCTACCAGTGAGCTAGTAGTAAATCAGTGGAAGCCTCACACATCTACGCTTTTCCTTCATTGCCTAGAACTTGGATGGTTTTGTTCCCTGCTCTCCTCTGTGCAGTGAACTTCATGGGTCATTTTCCTGTTCTGACAAAGTATTTGGAGATGAAGTTGGTACCATGCTTCAGATCTTAATCTTCTTTGCTGTTTGAGGTAATTTGCCACCACTTGACTAAGTCGATATTAAAACCAAGCTGTCCTCCATCTATATCAGTGTTTCCAGTTTCTCCTATTTGGAGTTCAGAAATGTGCTGTAAATTGAGTTCCCTGAAAGGAAAGAAGGCTATAAGGCTTGGCCATCTCTTTGCTGCTCTGCTAGTGTATTGTGCTGCCTGCCCCAGAGGCTGATAGTTTCCCTTGTTCCCTTTCTGTGCTATCTTTGTTGGCCTTGTCCTTTTAGGAGCTTGTGTAATGCTTTCTATCAGTCAGAACTGGATGTGTTAATGTGGTCAGGCTTGTCCTTGTGTGTTTATTTCATATTTTATTATCATTAAATATGTTGTTCTCAACCCCTACCTAAAAAGAATAATATTTTTTGGTTTGATTTTTGTTTATGTGATTATGCAGAAACATTGCTGGTGCCCATGGCAAGGGGGTTGGAGTAGATGATCTTTAAGGTCCCTTCCAGTGCTCTCACTCTGCTCTCACTGTCCTGCTGATGCAGCCTGACGCTAACAAGCTCAGCAGTTCTCAGGAACATACTTGCAGTCTGATATGATGAGCTTGGGACAATCAGTCTGTAGTTTATTCCTTCCTTCATGGATGCCATCTCCTTTTTGCCACTCCTCCTCCCTCGCCCACCCTCTACAGATTTATTTCTTGCTATTAAAAAAGTGGAAAATAAAGGAGCTTTTTTCTGGTGCACCTTAAATTGCTCCCTGAGCAGGGGAAATCATAGAATTGTAGAATCAACCAGGTTGGAAGAGACCTCCAAGATCATCCAGTCCAAACTATCACCCAGCCTTATCCAATCAACTAGACCATGGCACTAAATGCCTGATCCAGTCTTTTCTTGAACACCTCTGAGGATGGTGACTCCACCACCTCCCTGGGCAGCCCATTCCAATGGCAAATGTAACGGCACACACTGTGCACCTCTGACATGGCATATATAGGAAGCAGCACACAGGGGTCATGCTGTTATTGATGCCTTGGAAGCAATGCAAGTGTTGCCACACCAACAAATACAAGACTCTCATAATGGAGAAACTGTTTGTTGTGTACATTTGCCTTCAAAGTAGCTAGCAGAGCTTACTGGAGGGAGAGAGAACCTCCCAAAACTCCTCTGACCTTAAGAGCATGGCATGGCTGTACATAGGCAAGGGAGGTTCACACCAGGCTGTGCCAGCTGGGCTACTTTACCCACAGATCTTGACTGACTTTGCAGCATCACAGGAACCACTTGGTAGGAGCTACCATTTGAAACATAGAGAAATACTTAAAGTAAGAAAAGGTTAACAGTCATTCACTTCCCATGGAGTGGGCACGAGCATGTATCTTTATGATTTGAGCTGTAGCTGTGATGTGTACAGACTTTATGAAGTGTTGGAATCAGAACAAGTGAAGTCTGCTTCCATGGACTGCAGCTGGGTTTTGTCCAAGGAGCTGGGTTTCCTTTTAATGCTGTGTTATTAATTAGCTCAGCAATTTGTTCCAGTTTTTATTTGGAACAAATCCGTGAGTATTGCCATCTTCAAACTCTTCTGTAAGTGGCAAGAGTTGTCTTTCATGGGAGAAAAGTGAGTGTCCTCTGCAGGAGGACAGCTTGTGCTCAGGGAGATTGGTGAATTCCCAGATTCTATAGGAGGGTATTAAAACCATGTAAGCTTTCTGGTTTTCAAAGCTGTTGCAAAGAACTGGGAACTTTTCTATCCATTAAACAGAATTTTTAGCTCTTACCGCCAATTTATTGTGATTTATTAGGTTTTTTACCTTTGTAAACCCGTGTATTCTGCTTGCCTGTGAGATACTCTTGAGCAAATTCACTGATTTCTCAGGGCTGGGCAAACTTTGAATCCAGTGGATGTTTTTGTTTGGTATCTCATGAACGTCCTTTACAATTTACATGGAAATAGGGGGTCCTGGAGACATTAAAGTTCTGGTTACCCTTTTGTTCTTCATGCTTGGGACAGGTTTTACCAGTTCAGTGAATTATGGTACTTCATAGGACAAAGTCTTCACAGGTGGCATTGGTAAAGATAGCAAGGAAAGAGTTTAAAGAATGTTTAAGCTTTGGTATTTGTGAGATCATTTGAATTAGCTATGTCACAGTAGCATGTGAGGTATGTTATGCTGCACTCCTGTGTGTGCAACTACAGGTGCTGCTCTCATGAGTTATCCTTGGCTTGAGGCAGAGATGCGCTTGAAGAGGGTTGGAAAGGGAATGAATGCTTTCCCCGCTGCCAAACACACCACTAAACATGTCCCTCAGCACCACATCTACACATCTTTTCAACCCTCCAGGGAAGAGGACTCCATCACTGCCCTGATCAGCCTGTTTCAGGGCTTCACAACCCTTTTGGGAAATGAATTGTTGCTAATATCCAACCTAAACCTTTCCTGGTGCGACTCAAAGCCATTTTCTCTTGTCCTGTTACTTGTTACTTAGGAGAGGGTTGGTCTCTTCTTCTCCCCACTCTGTCTCCTTTCAGAAAGTTGCACAAAGGGAGAAGTCTCTCCTCAGCCTCTTTTTCTCCAAGCTAAATAACTCCAGTTCCCTCTGCTGCTTTCCTGAGATGAGCTCTAAACCTTTCACCAGCTTCATTGCCCATCTCTGGACCCACTTCAGGACCACAGTGTCCTTGTAGTGATGGGCCCAAAACTGAACCCAGTATTCAAGGTGTGGCCTCACCACTGTTGAGTACAGAGGGATGATCACTTCCTCAATCCTGAATGAACCAGAGGCTTTTGCCTTTACATTTATACACACACACACACATACCCATCCATTTGTGTGTATGTTTATACCTACAGGTGTGTATGGCTTCACACCTGTGTTTATGATGATTTAATAGCAACCACACAAACACTTGTTAGGCTCTGTGTCTGTAAGCATCTGGAGGGTTTGTTATTAAGTTGATACAAGCTAAAGGGCCTGGGGCTGTGGCTCTTAAGGTCCAGATGGATCATCCTGATTGGTCCAAGGAGGATATCAAGGGCAGGCACTGATTTATTAGGACCTGAGGAGCACCATTCATTACATTTCTTGACTCTCTTTTTAAAGGTTTCCTCCACACTTGTCTTTGGTGGGCAAACTGGGCTGTGCACAGCTCAAGGGTCCTGTGGCAAATTCCTTTTAGCAACATGCAGTTCTGCTGGGAATAAGGTTACATTCACTCATCCAGCTATGTGGTGGCATTGGCAAAAAGCTCCTGCTTGGAGGAGCATCTCATGTGGCCTCAGCACTCAGGGTGAGAGGAACTGACCCTTGCTGCCTCAGTGAACTGAAGGAAGTGTTTCCTGAATGTTAGGCAAGGTGTTAGGCTCTTATTTCTTTGTCCTAGCCTTATTGAGGACCATTGTCTATCCAGAAACAGCTGCTGTTGGATTACTGTTCGCCACTTGCTTAATTGAGATACTGTGGGGAAGATCTGCAGTGGATGAATTTCTTCCCTGTTCTTATTTTGAGTGGCTACAACATTGTAAAAAAATTGCTAACAAATACAGATGGAGAATCCTTTCATCCAAAACATAAAAGGCAACAAGCTCCTCTGACACCTCTCATGCCAGGGTAGTTTCAGGTGCTCTTACTCATTCCTGTCAGAAAGATGCCAGCTGTGGTTTAGATCCTGCCAAGAGAAACAGGGCCAGCTATTGTGATGGGATGTGCAAAATATCCCTGGGATTGGCTGTGTATCTCCTGTGGAGCAAGGCAGGATCTGTTATATTTCAATGCAATCTTGCTTTGGGGCAAAAATAAGCAAATGATGGACTTGGAGACTCTTTTACTGGAGGTGAAGAAGTTCTAGACTGGAGGTGGAAGAGTAACTGCTTTATGGATAACAGTTAAGGTGCATGAGGATGTATGGCATGGCAAAGCTTTTTAATAACTTTTTAATTGCGTTGAAACTAAGTAATTTTATTCTGTGATGAGTATGTCCTCTATCTACCAGTTTCTCACACTCTTTGTCACTACTCTTTAGGTTTCAGGGGGCACCCTCCTGGTTTTGTTTCATATTGCCATTGTTCACAGACAGGAGCTGTCAACAAGAATCAGTGTTGGCTAGGAGCTGCTGCACAGAGATGCTGCTGCTTTCCTCTGGAAGCAGGATAGATGGCAACTGCAGTGCCACAAATGTGATTTAACATCTCTTTGGGTTTATTGCTTTGTGAGTGGCAGGCAGCAGGGCGTGGTAAAGGTTTCAGCCATCTGTTGTTTGCCTGGTGTGATGTAAAACTCAGCAAACACAGGTAATGTGGGATGAACAGAGGAACAACACTTCCTCCTTTCCCTGCTGATCCTCCTCAGGAGTCAGCTTGGATCCAGCGCATCGCCGCATCCCACACAGTAGTTGGACATCCTCTGCCCAGGGTATCCCATGCCTGGAGGAGGTGAGCTGGCCCTTGTCCTGCCCAGCTCCCTGCTGTGGACAAGCCTGGCCCTGGAGAGGGGCTCAGCTGCATGAGCATCATGCCTGGCTGGTCTAAAGCTCCTGCAACTGCATTAAACCAAAGCTGGGAGTAGCTACAGACTGGCTGCAGCCAGGAGCAGAGCTCCTCCTGAAATAACTTAACACAGAATAGCAGAATCAGGCTTTCAGTTGGAAGGAACCTTTAAAGGCAGCTAGCCCAACCCCACTGTAGTCAGCAGGGACATCAGGTTGCTCAGAGCCCTGTCCAACCTGGCCTGGAATGGTTGCAGGGGTGGGGTGTGTGTCACCCCTCTGGGCAGCCTGGGCCCTTCAGTGTGAAGAATTTCTTCCTTACATCTAGTCTATGGCTGTATCTGTCTGTTGTTGGTTGGGCAATACCAAGCCTGAAATTGGGCTGACATTTGTGCCTTTGAGGAGAAAATGTGACAAGTAAAGAGAGACTCATAGAACTGTAGTATAGTTTGGGTTGGAAGGGACCTTAAAGATCATCTAATTCCAACCCCCACTGTTGTAGGCAGGGACACTTCCTACTAGACCAGGTTGCTCAAGGCCTCGTCCAACCTGGCTTTGAACATTTCCAGGGTTGGAGCCTCCACAGCATCTGGGCAACCTGTTCCAGTGCTTCCCTGCCCTCATGGGAAAGAATTTCTTCCTCATACCTAATCTAAACCATGCTTCTTGCACTCTGAAGCCCATTACCCCTTGTCCTGTCACTACATGCCTTTTGCACCTTGTGTTTTGGTTGAATTTTGGATGAGGGGGTAGCTATGTTTAGTCTTTCCATGCTATGCCTCTGTCTCATTGTAGTGCTCACAGCATGTTTCGCCTAGCATCAGATTTAGCACTGTCCAGCTCTAACCAGTAGAAGAGGGATCTCTATCCAGGCCAGAACTCCAGAGTGCCGTGGCACGTCTGGTGAGGTGTCCTGCTGGCTGCTTGACTACTCCATCAGCTCAAGTTCTGTCAGTTCGTGGGCAGCTGATTTGCTACATGTTAGAAGTGTTCATTAGCTATAAATGGTGGGCTAGGGTGTGTTGAAAAGAACCCCTTACCAAACCTATGATGTGGAGATAAGTAACATTGAAGGAGCATTTATGTCACTTCATGAATGTATTTTAGAGTAATTTTCATCCTGCTGTGCTGTTGGGGAAAATAATTCCATTTTCTTCCTCAGCCATTGGAGGTGCAGTCTGTTACTGCTGCCTTTGTTTGGCAGTGGATCGGATTTTTCCAGAGAGGAAATTGTTTTTTTCCTTCTAGTCTACACTGCCCTGTGCTTACATCAGCTGGCTGTGCACCATGGTGTGTGTGATAGCCTGGCCTTCCACATGCTGCTTCATTGGATCTTCTCTAATAAACTGTATTTATACCTGGTGCCTCCTCCCTCATTCTGGTGGCAACAAAGACAGACAAGAAAATGTGCTCCGAGTCTAAATCGAGCCAGGGGCAAGTGCAGGCTTATCCTGGGCCATTTCAGCTGGCGCCGAAGTGCTGTTGAATATCTTCATCAGTGGCACAGGCAATGCTCCCTCCCATCCTGCAGATGACACCAAGCCGAGTGGTATGGTTGATGTGCCTGAGGGATGGAATCCATCCAGAGGCACCTGGACAGGCTGGAGGAGTGGGCACGTTTGAACCTCCTGAGGTTCAACAAGGCCAAGTACAAGCTCCAGCACATGGGTTGGGACAATCATGGGTCTCAATCCAAGCTGCAGGATGATGGTGTGGGGAGCAGCCCTGCAGAGAAGGACTTGAGGGCACCAGTGGGTTGAAAGCTGGACTTGAGCCAGCAATGTGCATTCACAGTCCAGAAGTGAGCAACATCCTGGACTGCATCCTCAGCACCATGGGCAGCAGGTTGAGGGAAGCGATTCTGCCCCTCTGCTAAGACTCTACCTGCAGAGCTGTGTCCAGCTCTGGAGCCCTCATCACAGGAGAGACATGCACCTGTTGGAGCAGTTCCAGAGGAGGCCACAACAATGATCTGAGAGTCAGAACCCTTCTGCTGTGAGGACAGGCTGAGAGATTTGGTGTTGTTCAGCCTGGAGAAGAGAAGGCTCTAGGGAGAGACCACCTCAACTTTGAGCAAAGGGGTCAATAAGAAAGTTGGAGATAGGCTTTTAGCAGGGTCTGTTGTGACAGAACAAGAGGTGATGGTTTTAAACTGAAAGAGGGAAAGTCAGACTAGATAGAGGGAAGAAATGTGACACACTGATCCATATTGCCCACAGAGGTAGTAGATGCCCCATCCCTGGAGTCATTCCAGGTCAAGTTGTCTGGGGCTCTTAACTTGGTCTAGTTGAAGATGTCCCTGCTTAGTGCATGTGGGTTGTACTAGATGACCTTTAAGGTCCCTTCCAACCCAAAGAAGACTGTGATTCTATGATAATAGACATGAGAAACATAGGTAGTCCATGAGTAGGACTTGCACCTCTTAGAAGTTTATGTCTAGTAACCGCCTGGAAATTTGAGTATCTAAGCAAATGTGCTGGATTTTACTTTATTTGTTTCTTCCTCTAGCAGCCAGCTGAAAACTTAAAGGCTTAACTAGAAGTTACTAGTAGTTTTTGCTGCAATTTTATCTGGTTGGATCGCCACAAACAAGCTTGGGGGCTGTGTTACCCTAGGAATCTGTTTACAGCAGAGAGCAAGTCCCATGGAGAGTGTTGGAATAAAGAGGTCCCTGAGGTTTTAGGAACTATGGCAGCACCAAGGATGGGGTCACCTCTCATCGGTCCTCAAGATTGCTGTAATGGAACTTGTGCCAAAAGGATTGTCTTGGGAAGCACAGCAGTGGTGGCATATGCTGAAAATGCTGAACAGCTTGGAAAACTAAGGGCTCCAAGGTGGTTTGTTTTTTTCCTTTTGTGTTCTCTTGAAAAGTAGAGTCCAAATACAAAATCCTATCTTCTGGCCACAGCCCAATTCTTGCTTGAGGTGAACAGCTGAGCTGCACACACAGCTCTCGTGCTTTAGGATGCTGCTACCACCACTGGCCAAGTTCTGGTGCCCCACTTTGTGTACCTAAAAATGTGTTGCCAGAGTTTTTTCCTGCTTAGGTGATAGCATGGGTCCCACTCATCCAAATCTGATTGCTTTCCTCCCTTTTGGGGTAGGAGAATGTCCTTGGAGGGAATTAAGAGTGTTGGGTGTTTCATCATTTGGAGAAAACAGTCAAAGATAGGATTTTGGGCTTTTTGATAATATAATGTGAAACTGATGTGACAGTGAGTCTAGAATCAGACAGTTTCCTCAGATGGTTTTTTTCTTTCCTGTGGGAATGCTGTTGCTCAGACACCAGGTGATTGTCCTGGATATTTTCTCCAAGGGATACTCCTGTCTAATTACAGTCTCTGTGGCTCGCAGGCTGAAACTGGGCAGGGAGAGAAAAGTGCAGGCAGAAAAAGCAAGTTGCCTTATGGTTTGTGGTGGAGCTAGCACTTGGGCTGCAGTGCAGGAACTGTTCTGTGATTTGGGACTGGAGATAGGCGAGTGAGAGATGGGAGAGTTGTTCAGGCAGTGTGATTTAGCCTCTTTTTCCTCCCGATATATTATTTGCAAATAACTTACAACTTCTTTTCTTTTTTACTATTTTAAATGGAAGTATTTCCTGTTATCCTTGTGCAAATACCTTGTGAGGATAAATGTCAGCCTCAGAAGACAAGTGGGATTCTGACATCTGAAGCGAGTTCTTTGTTATTAGTGCACAAGTGTAAGGCCAAGTCAGATAGGATGGGGTGTGACTCTCAATCATGGCAATGCCAGCTCACCTGGTGGGCTCTGGGGGAGGTGGGCTGTGCAGGGCCATGCTGCATGGCACGGTGAGCTGATGTTAACTCCATGTTAGAATCACAGAATTGCTTAGGTTGGAAGAGACCTTTAAGATCATCAAGTCCGACTATTAATCCAGCACTGCCAGATCACCACTGTCCTGCAGCATCACATCTACGCAGCTTTTAAATCCCTCCAGGGATGGGAACTCCACCACTGCCCTGGGCAGCCTATTCCAGGGCATGACAACCCTTTTAGGAAATAAATTGTTGCAAGCATCCAATTTAAACCTCCTCAGGTGCAACTCTAGGCCATTTCCTCTTGTCCTATCACTCATTACTTGGGAGAAGAGACCAACCCTCTCCTTGCTCCAAACTGCTTTCAGGGAGTTGTAGAGAGCAAGGTGGTCTGCCCTCAGCCTCCTTTTCTATAGACTAAATGCCAGTTTCCTCAGCCACTCCTCAGAGGACTTGTTCTCCACAGCCTTCACCAGCTTCATTACTTGTTTCTGGACCCCACTCCAGCACCTAAATGTTCGTCCTGTGGTCATGGGTCCAAAACTGAACCCAGTATTCAAGGTAGGGCTTCACCAATACAGAGGACAGGAGAATGATCTTTGCCCTGGTCCTGCTGGCCACACTATTGCTGATACAAGCCAGGATTTGTGTGTATGATCAGAGTTTGCTTTATTTGCCTTGATTCATGACAAATTGAGGTGAAAACCTGTTCACTGAGTGGAGGACCTGGAGCTTTCTTGCTGGATTTACCACAGGTGGATAAAGCTTTTCTCTGCCTTGTAGCAATTTCATGTGAGTTGGTTATTTATGATGTAAACAGGGTGCAGATTGTAGCCATCGTAGAGTCCCTCTGCCTGGGTGGATCATGGCAACAGTGTGAGCATCAGCAGGGTGCAGCTTCTAGTGCTTGGGCAGATGTGGGGAAAGGCTGACTGCTAAATGCTCGTTAAAGGCTGCCATGCTGAATTTTCTGTCCTCTAAAATTGATGCCAGAGCTGTTGGAAAGTCTGGAGGCTGTTGTCACATGCTGAATGTTTCAGCAGAGATGTGATATTTCATATATGCAGAAGTCACTCAGAAGTCAATCTCATGCAGCTGCAGCAGGGTTTTGGTTTTTTGGGTTTTTTTTGTCTTCTTGATCTTTTTTAGAGGAAAGGGCAAAGAATGGTCATATGCATGTGATAAACCAGAAAAGAAAGCAGATGCTAATCAATCTCTGAAGTTATTTCCTTTCCATTCAATGAGTAACGGCTGCATCTCTTCACCCTGCTACAAGCGGTAGGACGAGAGGAAATGGCCTCAAGCAACAGGGGAGGTTTAGGTTGGGTATTAGAAGAAATTTCTTCATTGAAAGGATTCTCAGACACTGGAGTAGGCTTCTCAGGGAGATGATTGAGTCCCCATCCTTGGAAGTGTTTAAAAGAGGCATAAATGTGGTGCTGAGGGACATGGCCTAGCACCAGACTTGGCAGAATTAGCTGATGGTTGGACTCACTAATCATGAAGGTCTTTTACAACCAAAGCAATTCAATGATTTTTATATGGAGTTATGGACTATGAAGCAGTGAGTTAATGTAATATGATTTTGTCATTTGGACACCTCTTTCTGACTGCATATAAAAGTTGTTCTTTGGCTTTTTGTTTTGATTGGTTTTATTGGACACTAAGCTAAGCAATGCAGTTGGCATGCCAAAGCATCACCTATCCAATGCAGCCTCCTTGTTCCTATAGCAACAAAACTCCATCCTTGTACTTAAAGTCATAGATACACTCTTCATTAAGGTTTTGAAAATCAAACAAAGCTGCTTTATATTTGAAGATTAGAGAAATAAATCGGAAGTGACCTCTTTGCAGAGAACAAGGAAAATCTGCCAGGCTGGGATACTTCATTAGTAAGAATGAAACCATATTAATGTCATAAGAAGCTCTGCAGCTTAATCTTGTTTTCCTAATTAAAATGTAAAAGCCTTTTATAGCAAGCGAGAGTCTTTGAGGCATTTACTTCCTCTGCTTTCTTTTTCAAAGCTGCTGTGTTCCCCAGTTTGAGAGAGACAGGCAACTACTGGGGAGAGGCCAGTGGAGGCTGTCAAGATGCTGTGGAGAGTGGAGCATCTATCCAAGGAGGAAAGACTGAGGGACCTGCGGCTGCTTAGCCTGGAGAAAAGCAGACTTAGAGGGCATCTTCTCTATGCTGATCAATATCTACGGGGTGGGGGGCAAGAGGATGGGGCCAGACTCTTTTCAGTGGTGCCAAATAACAGAACAAAGGGCAACAGGCATAAAGTGGAAGCCAGAAGGTTCCATATAAACAGAAGGAAAAACTATTTTGCTGTGAGGGTACCAGAGCACTGGACCAGCCTGTCCCAAGAGGTTGTGGAGTCTCCTTCTCTAGGAAGATTCCAAACCCACCAGGACATTGCAATTTTGGGCAACCTGTTGTAGGTGACCCTGCTTTAGCAGGGGGGTCCAACTATGTGGTCTCCCGAGATCCCTTCCAACCCTCACCATGCTGGAATTCTGGGATTTTGTGTGATTCTGTGTTTGTGGTTTAATTAATGAAAACATGGGCTACCATGCAGCAAACACAGCTTCCTTCTGTATTGGCAAAATCAGTTGGTAGTTTTTGTCGTTTGGTGAAAAGACGAGTGGCATTTAATCCTTCATTTGATCTGCAACCGGCTTCTGGTCAACCAGTTTAAATCTGTGGTGAAGTGATAGATGCTGTGCAAGCTACAGATGAGAGTGAAGGAAGGAGCAGTTGGCACCTCCTCCTGTTGTCTTACAGCTTTTCAGTTACAATTTAATTTAAAACAACCATAGGAAAAATCCCCCAGGAAAAGCACCAATTCCGACCACAACATATAAAGAGTGTTTACGAGCCTCTCTTTCTGTGTCAGCCTGGTGATAATTACTACACCACATTTGTGGCAGGTTTATTGTGCTTAATGTTTAATCTGTAGAAGAGAACATGAGTGATGGGAAATACAAAACAGAGGCTCCTGTTATAATCTTGCTGGCAAAGAAATGGTCTGAATATATTTCCACGAGGCAGACCAATTTCTCTCCTATTTCTCCTGTTTCATTTTTAAGTGGTGGTTCTGATAAATTCATTTTCATTTCATAGAATCAGGGAATGGTTTGGGTTGGAAGGGACCTTAAAGATCATCTAATTCCAACCCCCACTGTTGTAGGCAGGGATATTTCCTACTAGACCAGGTTGCTCAAGGCCTCATCCAACCTGGCTTTGAGCATTTCCAGGGTTGGAGCCTCCACAACATCTCTGGGCAACCTGTTCCAGTGCTTCCCTGCCCTCATGGGAAAGAATTTCTTCCTAATGTCTAATCTAAACCAAGCTTCTTGCACTTTGAAGCCATTAGCCCTTGTCCTGTCACTACTTGCCTTATAAAAAGTCTTGCTCCAGCTGTCCCATAGCCCTCTTTCAAATACTGGAAGGCTGCTCTAAGGTCTTTTTGGAGCCTTATCATAGAATCAGAGTTGTTTCAGTTGGAAAAGACCTCTAAGATCATTGAGTCCAAGCATTGATCTAACACCACTATGGCCATTAAACCATGCCCCAGAGTGCCATGTCTATGCTTCTCCAGGCTGAACAACCCCAACTCTCTCAGCCTGTTGCCATAGCAGAGGTGCTTCAGCTTTCAGATCATCTTCATGGCCCTGTTTTCTGAAGACTGCATCAAGATAGCTAGAATTCAGGGTTTAAAGAGACTTTTTATCTGCTGGACTCTCTTATCACAAGGTAGCTGAGGCAACCAGAGATACAATAAATCTCTCAGTGCTACCTAAAGGAAGGCTGGGGGACAGGAAAGGACATATGGAGAGCTCACTCATTTGGAAGTTCATCGAGACAAGCTATTGTGAAAACAAAAAAGCAGACCCAGAAACAACCCACTCAGCAAAATGTAGCTTGTAACTGGCTGAGTCATGGCATATTAAACTGTGTGCAGGTGGCATCCCAAAGGAGCTGGGAGCTGCATCTTTGCTGGGAGCTGTGCTTTACTGCCTCCTAGCAGATGAATGGGAAAGGCATGTGGTGCCTCAGAGGAGTGTGAAAAGGCTCGACCCAAAATCTTGGGATTGTTTACCCTTCAAAAAACAAATACCTTACAATGAGGTAAAATGCTTCTCTAGGCAGAGACTGAAGGAGAGCTGGTGATTAGGATGCAGCAGGTGGGGTAGGTGCATGAAGACTGCGATGTTTGCACTACAGCCAGCTGTTAACAGGTTCCTCTCTAGATGTGGGGGTGTTCAGATCTGAAATGCAGGAGGGAACAAGATATATGTGATTGACTGTAACTTTGTTCAAAGGTCTGGAAGGACAGTAACTTCCTGAAAGTGTCATGAGGAAATCACAGAATCTCCTAGCATGGTGGAGTTTGGAAGGGACCTCTGGAGATCATGGTGCTGGACCCACCCCCCTGCTAAAGCAGAGTCACCCACAGCAGGTTGCCCAGGATCACAATGTCCAGGCAGGTTTGGAATCTCTCCAGGGAAGGAGACTCCACAACCTTTCTGGACAGGCTGGTCCAGTGCTCCAGCACCTTCACAGTAAAGATGTTTTTCCTCTTGTTCACATGGAACCTCTTTGGTTCCAGTTTATGCCTGTTGCCCCTTGTCCTGTCACTGGACACCACTGAAAATTGCCTGGCCCCATGCTCTTGATCCCCTCCCTTTAGATACTGATCAGCACAGAGAAGATCCCTGGTTTGTGGATGCCTTTTCTGATGGGGGACTAACAACTTTGCATGTGTTCTGTGTTGCAGGGATAGAGCTCTGTCCTCCTAGCCATCGGTTCATGATCACCATGGTGGCAAGCTTCATCGAGATGGCAGGGCAGTTCCTCATGCCAGGGCTGGCAGTGCTCTGCAGGGACTGGCAGGTCCTCCAGGCAGTCATCATCTGTCCTTTCCTGCTGATGCTGTTTTACTGGGTGTAAGTATCTCTTCTCTTCTGTTGGGTCAAAAAAACCTCTGTTCCATTATAGTCCTAAAAAAGTAATTATTCTCTTTCCTCTCTGTCTTTACAAGGGAATCCAAACCACTTCTGTCAGCTCTTTTCCTTCTTTGGTCTGAATTACCCCATGTTAACTGCACATCTCATTCATTCCCTTCTTGGCTGCAAATGTTTAGCTTAGACAGTGCTGCCTCCTCCTCACAGCTCTGCCAGAATTGTGTGAATGACCAGAATGCCTCTAAGGGCTTATAAACTTTGAATGTGTCCTGTTTCTGTGTCGTGGGATAGGTTCTCTATTGTTTGGGACTCGGTATAAAAGAAAATGTCGTTAATGTGCGTGTTCTGAATCTGTTTTCCTTCTTACTTGTTTCATAACTGATTCTTCTTCCTGAAGCTACTCACGTGGCTCCTGAATGGGTAAACGAGCAGCTAAACACCATCAGTTCTTCCTCTGATGGAAACTTGGAAGTGACCCTAACGTCTTTTCCATCTTCAAAGTATTTTCCCAGAGTCCCTTCGGTGGCTGATGGCTACGCAGCAGTTTGAGGCGTCCAAGGAGCTGATCCTTCAGTTTACACACAAGAACAGGATGAGCACAGAAAGCGACATTAAAGGAGTGATGCCTGGTGAGTAGGACAGACAGACTGACAACCCTATGTCTCTCTGCTCTTCTCTGAAGGCTGCAGATGGCATTGCTGCCCAGAATTAAATAAGCTATTTACTGCCTGTAAAACCATCCTGTCTGTCCATCCATTCATTCATTTTGCTTTTATTGAAGAGCCATTCCAAACTCCGGTGCTGTGTTTCAAATTGCTTGGCCTGATGAACTGTCATACTAATACAGTCTCTCATCTTACCATGCTGTGTGTCTTTAGAGACATCTGCTGAAGGTTCTTCTTCCCCTCTGCTCTGCCCTAATGAGGTCACATCTGGAGTACTGGGTCCAGTTCTGGGCTCCCCCATTCAAGAGAGACAGGAAGCTACTGGCAAGAGTCCAGTGGAGACTACAGAGATGCTGAGAGGACTGAAGCATCTTTTTGAGAAGGAAAGGCCTGGGGCTGTTTTGCCTAGAGAAAACTGAGAGGGTATCTTCTCAGTGCTTAGCAATATCTAGAGAATGAAAGTCGAGAAGGTGAAACAAACTCTTTCCAGTAGTGCTTAGCAACAGGCACAAACTGGAACCCTGGAGGTTCCATCTGAACAGGAAGAAAAAATTCTTTGCTGTGAGGGTGCTGGAGCCCTGGAGCAGACTGCCCAGAGAGGTTATGGAGTCTTCTCTGGAGGGATTCCAAAACTGCTTGGACATTTAGATCCTGGGCAGCCTGCTCTCANCAGAGGAGTGTGAAAAGGCTCGACCCAAAATCTTGGGATTGTTTACCCTTCAAAAAACAAATACCTTACAATGAGGTAAAATGCTTCTCTAGGCAGAGACTGAAGGAGAGCTGGTGATTAGGATGCAGCAGGTGGGGTAGGTGCATGAAGACTGCGATGTTTGCACTACAGCCAGCTGTTAACAGGTTCCTCTCTAGATGTGGGGGTGTTCAGATCTGAAATGCAGGAGGGAACAAGATATATGTGATTGACTGTAACTTTGTTCAAAGGTCTGGAAGGACAGTAACTTCCTGAAAGTGTCATGAGGAAATCACAGAATCTCCTAGCATGGTGGAGTTTGGAAGGGACCTCTGGAGATCATGGTGCTGGACCCACCCCCCTGCTAAAGCAGAGTCACCCACAGCAGGTTGCCCAGGATCACAATGTCCAGGCAGGTTTGGAATCTCTCCAGGGAAGGAGACTCCACAACCTTTCTGGACAGGCTGGTCCAGTGCTCCACCACCTTCACAGTAAAGATGTTTTTCCTCTTGTTCACATGGAACCTCTTTGGTTCCAGTTTATGCCTGTTGCCCCTTGTCCTGTCACTGGACACCACTGAAAATTGCCTGGCCCCATGCTCTTGATCCCCTCCCTTTAGATACTGATCAGCACAGAGAAGATCCCTGGTTTGTGGATGCCTTTTCTGATGGGGGACTAACAACTTTGCATGTGTTCTGTGTTGCAGGGATAGAGCTCTGTCCTCCTAGCCATCGGTTCATGATCACCATGGTGGCAAGCTTCATCGAGATGGCAGGGCAGTTCCTCATGCCAGGGCTGGCAGTGCTCTGCAGGGACTGGCAGGTCCTCCAGGCAGTCATCATCTGTCCTTTCCTGCTGATGCTGTTTTACTGGGTGTAAGTATCTCTTCTCTTCTGTTGGGTCAAAAAAACCTCTGTTCCATTATAGTCCTAAAAAAGTAATTATTCTCTTTCCTCTCTGTCTTTACAAGGGAATCCAAACCACTTCTGTCAGCTATTTTCCTTCTTTGGTCTGAATTACCCCATGTTAACTGCACATCTCATTCATTCCCTTCTTGGCTGCAAATGTTTAGCTTAGACAGTGCTGCCTCCTCCTCACAGCTCTGCCAGAATTGTGTGAATGACCAGAATGCCTCTAAGGGCTTATAAACTTTGAATGTGTCCTGTTTCTGTGTCGTGGGATAGGTTCTCTATTGTTTGGGACTCGGTGTAAAAGAAAATGTCGTTAATGTGCGTGTTCTGAATCTGTTTTCCTTCTTACTTGTTTCATAACTGATTCTTCTTCCTGAAGCTACTCACGTGGCTCCTGAATGGGTAAACGAGCAGCTAAACACCATCAGTTCTTCCTCTGATGGAAACTTGGAAGTGACCCTAACGTCTTTTCCATCTTCAAAGTATTTTCCCAGAGTCCCTTCGGTGGCTGATGGCTACGCAGCAGTTTGAGGCGTCCAAGGAGCTGATCCTTCAGTTTACACACAAGAACAGGATGAGCACAGAAAGCGACATTAAAGGAGTGATGCCTGGTGAGTAGGACAGACAGACTGACAACCCTATGTCTCTCTGCTCTTCTCTGAAGGCTGCAGATGGCATTGCTGCCCAGAATTAAATAAGCTATTTACTGCCTGTAAAACCATCCTGTCTGTCCATCCATTCATTCATTTTGCTTTTATTGAAGAGCCATTCCAAACTCCGGTGCTGTGTTTCAAATTGCTTGGCCTGATGAACTGTCATACTAATACAGTCTCTCATCTTACCATGCTGTGTGTCTTTAGAGACATCTGCTGAAGGTTCTTCTTCCCCTCTGCTCTGCCCTAATGAGGTCACATCTGGAGTACTGGGTCCAGTTCTGGGCTCCCCCATTCAAGAGAGACAGGAAGCTACTGGCAAGAGTCCAGTGGAGACTACAGAGATGCTGAGAGGACTGAAGCATCTTTTTGAGAAGGAAAGGCCTGGGGCTGTTTTGCCTAGAGAAAACTGAGAGGGTATCTTCTCAATGCTTAGCAATATCTAGAGAATGAAAGTCGAGAAGGTGAAACAAACTCTTTCCAGTAGTGCTTAGCAACAGGCACAAACTGGAACCCTGGAGGTTCCATCTGAACAGGAAGAAAAAATTCTTTGCTGTGAGGGTGCTGGAGCCCTGGAGCAGACTGCCCAGAGAGGTTATGGAGTCTTCTCTGGAGGGATTCCAAAACTGCTTGGACATTTAGATCCTGGGCAGCCTGCTCTCAGTGACTCTGCTTTATCAGGGAGGTTTGACTGAGTAATTCCAGAGATGATCTTCCAACCCATGATGTGCTGTGATTCTGCATGGTTTTACCATGGCTACAGAGTGCACCTTCTGCCCTGTATGCCTCTTGAAACTCTGTTTGAGGGAAACTGCTGGCCAAGATCCAGCCCAGCACACAGTGTTTATTTTATGGGTTTGAGGAAGTGTGAAGTACTTGAACACCAGTTTCTAAAGGGCTAGCCCTGTGGCAGACCCAAACCACATCACAGTTTCTCTTTAAAGCCTTGCTCCAGGAGCCATCTTGCTTTCCTTTCTGGCATCATCTGAGTGACGCTGCTCTGGGGATGGAGCGGGGTAGGTGGGCTGCAAGTCGTAGGGTGCAGCTTTTGGTTGAGGATCAAAATTATTGGTTCCTGAGTCTGCTGATGCTTTTAGAAAGAGCTGACTCCTTGTCACCAGGGTGGTCACTGCAGTAGCCATACTCCCAACTCACAGGGTGTTTTGCAGTAGAGAGTGTGTTTGTGTGTGGCTCTGATTACAATGGTGAAGAGTTCCTGGGTCTCCATCTGAATGATGTACCTGTCAGGTAGGATTCAGGCTTCCATTCTCCTTCTCACAGGCCTGACCATGCCCATAAACACCTGGTTTATGCTGTCATTTACAATGTATATCAGACCACCCACTAATCAGAAAACAGAGGAAATGGCCTTGGGGTGGGGAGCAGTTTCCACCCTTTTTCATACTCTGCCTGCTCTGACCCACACAGCTCTGCCTGTGGGTTGGGGTGACACATCCCACGCTTGGCTGAAGGTCTCTGGGGTAACGGTAGCTCAGTTAGTGGTGAAGGCATCAGGCAGCACTGGAACAGACATCCCAAACAGAAAAACATCAGTGCCTGAGGAATGAAGCAAGTCTTCATCAGCAAGGGATGAAAAGGTCTGCTTTGGGTGTGTGGTGTTTACAGGCAGGTCACTGACATGATTTCTAGTGCTGATTGGTGGTGATCAGTTTGTTTCCACATGGATTGGTCACAGGGTTACAGTTCCTGGATCTGCATTGCACACAATGTGGCTTTGCATTGTAAACACTATTTTTCCTAGTGCAATTCTGAAAAGCTCAGGGAGGTGTGAGCAGCCATTAATCTCCCTCTTCACCTCTTTTTTGCACTTCTTCCCCAGGCTAAATGGTGGATCTTGGAGAAAACTTACTTCTGTGGCAACAAAATGTTTCACAATTGAACTGGGAGTTTCTGAACCAGCTGTAAATTTGGGTTTTCTCAGCTTTCTCAAGTTGAAGATTCAGTAAAATCTGTTTCAGGAGAAAGAAAAAAAAACATCATTTACCTGAGTTTCCCTTTTAAGGGCTTTGATAAAGATGCAGCCATGTGCCAGAGGGATTTATTTAACCATGTATAATGATAGTATCCATGGAGGGATGCTGAGTACCAAAATGGTGTTATGTCTATTATTCACAACTGATCACTTTTTCCATCAGTTTCTTGGAGAGGTACAGTCCTATTAGAGGGACTCCCTTCCATCAGGAAAACAGAGTTATTACCTGTTCTGATGCCATAGATTTTCTGCTGCCAATACATTTAGGTACAGCACCTGTCACTGCATTGCCCTTTGCAGACTCTTAAGTGCTACAGAGCACTACCTTCTTGCCAGTGCTGGATTTCTTTGGGATATTGTTGAGGTTTTTATTATTTCTTCCCTTGCTGCTTCTCTTTAAACTCTCTCTGTAGCCCCACACATTCAGGCTGTCCTGATCCAGCTCTGGAGGGATACTGCATTTCTGTAGGCAGAGTAAAAGAGGAGCAGTATCAAAAGGACAAAGTGAGCTGAACTCAAAGCATTGGAAAGACCTCATCGCTTACTCTGAGTTGATGGTCTGAGTGAGGTCAGGAGAATGCAGAATCCCAAGTGCAGAATGTTATCAGACCACAGGCCATGTGGGTCAGTGAGCAGGAGAAAGCATTTCTCTGTTTTTCAGTGTTCTACTCATGCCCCCAAAGCTGCTGGAGCAGAGAACGATTAAAAAGCTGTGAGAAAGCCTGCCATGGAGCCTGACAGAGAGATCCCCTGTTTCCCCCTAATTCTGTTGTTGAGCCTTCTACCTGTGTGGAGGTTTTTGTTTGTGATGTGTTTTATTCTTTGTTTTCCACCTGAAAGGGCTGGAAACTGCATTGCTCTAGTCAGAGGCCTTTGTGTTGCTGTTCGTTATTCTCGCTGCATTGTCCTAACGGCCTCCTGTGATTCGATTGCTCCCAGTACATTTAAAGGATAAACTGCTCACTTGCCGTCCCTTCCAGCTGGAAACCCCACTGTAATTTTACTCCTATGTACCAGTCAAATTAGTGTATCCTACTAGCAGATTGTTACAAGAGCTACAACAGTTCCGTAGGTACCCGTTTTGGCAGCTCATATCAGTTCCGTACTAAAAAGAAGTAGCTTTCAGATGAGTGAAGTATTTTGGGGTGGGGGGGAAGAAAATGCTATCCAAAGCAGCTGACAGGCTTCTATTCCTTCCTGAAGTACCACACCATTCCTGAAAATCTGAATGGTTATTTTGGCTATGCTGCCCGTAGCAGAAAGTGCTACTACCCTTTTGTAGGGCCTGTTTGCTCCACAGGGAAGCAGAAAGAAGACGAAGCAGGATTTATCTGCTGGTTTTGAATCAATCCATAGGGTGGGAGTGTTTTGACAGTGCTCTTTCTGGGAGATGTTTCTTAAGAGAACAGCTAAATGACTGGTCCAGTGGTCCAGCTCAGCTGAGAGGTCCAGAAGTGTGGTGATAACTCACATTTGGAGAAAACTGGAACAGGTGGCTGACTGGCAATGCTCAGTCAGAAAGATGAGGCATGGCAAACAAATTAAAGTGAGACAAGGGATGTTGGTGGGAGTCCAGAGTGCTGTAAATGAACATTGGCCTGATCTTCTCAAGTGGTGTGTCCCAGAAGTGTCACAGTGTCTGTGGTTGGTGGCAAAACCAGAAGACAGCTGCCCCTCGACAGCTCTAAGTGGCTTTATTTTTTGAGTGATTGGTGCTCCCTGTGATTTTTTGGCAGGAATAATAAGCCTCCATCGAGAGGTCTTTGAGTTTATGTGGTCATATTTTCTTCTTTAACACTTAAGAAATCAAAGTGTGCTAATTAGACCTGGTTAAATCATCTTAATGCTTTGAGTCTCAAAATGGGACCGGTTGGCTCAACAGTTTGCCCTCTCCTAGAAATAAAAGCTTCAATTCATCTTTGCCTCAAGGGAATGATTTTTATTCAGCTGAATCTTGAAATGTCATTTGTAAAGCAGGCTTGATGAGTTTTGTTGACAAATATTTCAGAACACTATCCAAAAAAAGTCTGCTTCAATCAGAGGCAAATGAAATATTTTCATGATATTAATTCAGCACAGGTTTGTCACTGCTAGTTTCTCAGAGAGCTTTTCCATCTCTTCTGTGTGAAGCCAAAAACAAACACATCTCAGTGCAGTTGTAGGACAATTGTCTTGACATAAGTGAAATAAATGTCAAGGGATCATGGAGATCTGTTTGAAGAACAAGGGTAAAGGGTGTTGAAGCACCTTTACAGGTGTGTTGTTTAGATGGGTTTCATTGTTTTGGGTAGGATGCACGTTATTTTGGTAACATATCTTCTGAGGAGCAACTGAGGGAACCGGGGTTGTTTATCTTGGTGAAAAGGAGGCTCAGGGGAGGCCTTGCTCCCTACAACTCCCTGAAAGGAGGTTGGAGCCACATAGGGATCAGTCTCTCCTCTCAAGTAACAAGAAATAGGACAAAAGGAAACAGTCTCAGGTTGCACCAGGAGAGGTTTAGGTTGGACATTAAGAACAATTTCTTCCCCAAAAGGGTTGTCAAGCTCTGGAACAGGCTGCCTGGGGCAGTGATGGAGTCTCCAACCCTGGAGGGATTGAAAAGCCCTGGAGATGTGGTGCGGATGGACATGGTTTAGTGATGACCTGGCAGTGCTGGGTTAACAGTTTAGTTCAGTTATTTTAAAGGTCTCTTCCCCCCAGAACTCCTCCATGATTCTGCTGTACCAGTTCCCTTCTTATCTCAGAGAAGCAATATTGATGTTAATTAGAGAAGTGGCCAGCAAAGATCAAGCATCCAAATAGATTCAAAATCTTGAATGGGAAGGACATGTTGTGGAGAAGAAGAAGGCCTCCAGTGGTGACAAGTAGTGTGTGTGTGGATGTGTGGGGATTACAGTTAGGGAAGCTGTGGGGTGCAGAGGCTTCCCTTTTCATGAAAAAAAAGAAAAAACAAGCCAAAAGCCTAACATTCACCTTTCTTGTTACCAAGCAACATGCTGCCATGACTTTTCCCCATAAGCTAGTTTCATCTTGCTGTATTATTTTTTTTTCCTAAGCCTGAGGCTTGGGTCTGTGTGCTTGCATGCCTTTTTGTTGGGTTTTGGTTTGTTTCTGCCATTGGGTAAATAGCTACCACATACAATCCAAGTGTGTTCCTTTTACTAGATCCTGTTTCTTGGTTGTTTAATGGTGCCAGACTTAAATATCCCATGCAAGTCCCAGTGGGGAGTCAGGTAAACATGAAAATTAGAACAGTTCAAGGTGCAACTTGAAGGCAGCCTCCAAGTCTTACAAAGGAATAGTCCTTTGAGACTGCTTGTCACAGAGATTTCCATCTCACACAAAACTAGTTAGTGGTTTCTGTTGCCCTCTTCTATGTTGTCAGCTTTCATGAGGGGCTGGGTTTCTGCTTCTGGTCTTCTGGTCTCTTGGAGTAGGAATTGATGGAGTTTGTGCAACTCTTTCAGGGCTGAAAGAGTTGGGGTTGCTCAGACAGGAGAAGAGAAAGGTCCGGGGAGACCTTACTGCAGCCTTTCAGTACTTAAAAGGGGTTATAAGAAAGCTGAGGACTTTTTAGCAGTGCCTGTTGTGAAAGGACAAGGGGTGATTGATGGTTTTAAACTAATAGAGGGACATTTAGACTTAGATAAAAGGAAGGAATTTTTTTACAATGAGGGTGGCAAGACACTGGCCCAGGTTGCCCAGAGAGGTAGTAGGTGCCCCATCGCTGGAAACATTCCAGGTCAGGTTGTTTGGGGCTCTGAGCAACTTGATACAGTTGAAGATATCTCTGCTGATTGCAGGTGGGTTGGACTAGATGACCTTTAAAGGTCCCTTCCAGCCCAAACCAGTCTGTGATTCTATGATACGCAGTATATGATAAACAGCAAGTCACAAGAATAAAACCAATCAGTATGAGTCCTGTTCTGCTGGCTCGGTCTACAGGAATGGAAGAAGAGAGCCCAAACATGTCCTGAATGTATCCCTTGGGAGGGTGGTAGCAACCTCTGACAGCAGTGGAGTTTGGAGGAGAAAAAGTGAACACTACTTAGGATATGCCTTTTGATGCCACTGGAAAAAGCTAAATATCTTAGACTATTAAAAAGGGAGGACAGTGTCATCCTCTGTTTAAGCTTTAATCACTCTGTCATTAAGTCCTCCACAGACTGTGACTGGCCATGCCTCAGCTCTTTTAGTTGCTTTGTGCCCAGCTTGTGCAGTGGCCATTTGTCCACAGTGTGACCTTTCTTCCTAGCCAGCAGCTAGGTAGGAGGGCTGGCAGCAAGCCCTGGCACTGCCATAGTCTCCTGGTCCACAGGCACTGAGAGAGAAGAGGATGGGTCAGTCTGGGTGTGGACATGAGGGGTGGGATAAGAGACTTTGGGAACCATGTGGAAGTGGAGATCAGTAAGAGGGGACCAGTGGACAGAGAAGAGAGCAAGCAAGGGAGTGAAAAGAGTTATTGGAACAAAGAGTGAAGGTAGTTGGAGCAGACATGGTGGGGGGAATGACAAGGGACTAGAGACAATTGACAGCTGCAGAGGAAATGGACAGCTGGAGCATGGAGACTAAAGGGGCTGCCACTATTTCATAGAATCATAGAATGGTTTAGGTTAGAAGGGACCTTTAAAGATCATCTGATCCAACCCTCCCTCAGTGAGCAAGGGACCTCTTCAACTAGAGCAGGTTGCTCAGGGTCCCAGACAACCTGACCTGGAATGGCTCCAGTGATGGAGCATCTACCACCTCTTGGGCAGCCAAGTCCAGGTTCTGACCACCCTCAGAGTAAAACATTTCTTGCATCTAGTCTAAATCTCCCTCTTTTAGTTTGCAACCATCACCTCTCATCCTGTCACAACAGGTCCTGCTAAAAAGTCTGTTCCTGTCTTTCTTATCAGTAAGGCCACAAGGAGGTCTTCCTGAAGCCGCCTCTTCTCCAGGCTGAAAAAAAACAACTCTCTCAGCCTGTCCTTACAGCAGAGGTGTTCCACCCTCAGATCATTCGCTTCCCCCTCCCTTGAGAACAAGCTGTTAAGCCCAAGGACAGTCAGTCTTAGTACTCTTTTTGTTGTGAAATCCCCTCCTCAAATGTGTCCCTCACCCCTCTGTGCTGCCCAACTCGCCAGCTCCGGCTGCAAGGTTTCCTCCAAAGCTCTAGCAGTAAATAGCAGCAATGCACATGTAAGTATCTGAGAACGTCTGATGGCCCAGATACAGCTCCACAAGATGGCACTTGAGGTGTTCTTTGTGTTGGGTTGGGTTTTTTAATGTTAGAGGAATGCAGACATTGGCAAGTCAAGCTCTGGGAATTGAAAGAAGTCAGGTTGCCTGGGCAACCCTTGCTTGGCCTCCTGGCATGAAGGCATGATGATACAGCCTTTAATAACATGACTGTGACCTATTTTTTCCACAGGGCATAGGATGGACGAATCAGTGCATAGGATGGACGATGCTGTGGGAATGAAGCTGTTGTCTGTTCCTCATTTGTTGCAGAATTTGGAAGGTGTGTAGTAGTGAATGAGGCAGAGGGTTGGAGAAGGAAAGAGGACAGTCCTGTGGAAACGAAGCTGAATGTCTGCTGAAGAGTTGTACTCATTGCCTGTGTCTGCCAGGGATGCTCTTGTACAGTGATGGAAATTCTCCTGGAATGAGGCTCTTTCAGTGCTGTCACTAATCACAGTTTCTTCAGAGTCTGCCTCTAGCATGTAATTCTGGGGCTCAATTTGTAGAAAGCTGAGACCATTTATACTAGCACCTACAAGGAGTGTTGCTGCAGGATATTCCTCATTCTGGACACAGTTCCTCTGTATTTTATCTGCCTGCATGCAAAACAGGAATAATCTTGGTCATTACTCTTACAAGAAGGTGGTGAAGATAATTTTCTTGGTATCGATGAAGCACATGAATATTATGGCACAACTGTAGGCATGTCTTTGAGGAAACCTGTGATTTGGTACTCACTGGAAGGTTGAATGATAAGGTTGAGGAGCAGATACTGACTTAGAAAGGCAGCAGCATAGTTAATAGCTGCCCATTTGCTGACTGCAGTGATAATTGCAGCGACAGGGGAATCACCTGGGTGATCATCTAATGAAGTGCTCTATCCTAATGCCTGTGAGCAATCAAAGATTGTGATGGCAACCTTATGTCTGGCTTTTTCTCTCTGTTTTTTTTGAATGTACTTAGAAATCCAGGATTGAACCAAGTTACTGCCATCAGTCCTTTGCCATTAGAGCCAGCGAGGTATGCAGTTGCTCTAATGGGCTGAACTTCATTTTAAATTCCGTTAGTATTTATGCCCCCTGCTTTGGTTGGAGGCTATTCCAGGCTCCACATTGCTGTTGTACTGGAATGTGTTTTAGCATTCAATACAAATACAGGTCTTTGTCTTTTTTCCCTTCCCATTGGCTCCTGTCTGTGACTATGTCTTAAATATTTTCCACTTGGCTCATGTTATGTGAGCAGGCAGCAGCCCTCATCCTTTGCTGAGGCAAATCTTTCCTTTATCTCATCTCCTTTTATTGATAGGGTTGTCAGAGCTTTAATTTCTCAGATATTGGTGATCACAGCTGTAAAGGAGCACCAGTATTTCATTGTCTGGATTGCAAATATCTCATGGCCACACAATAAGCTGGTGCTTTATAGTCACTTCTGTTCAGGTAGTGTGCAACTAAGTTATTTGCCGAAAGCTTACCTCCCAGCAGAAGCATTTCCTGTTAGTCCTTAGTATCTTAGTTTATATTTTGCATTTTTACTTGCTTTTGCCAGACAAAGTGGATCTCAAGCTCAGTCAGTTCCCTCTGATGCCCCACTTCAGTGACAGTGCCTCACTTTGGCACTTTCCTGTGGTTTTTGCAAAACTCCCTGGTGAAGTTATTAAACAGGATGGTTTTGGTTGGCTGGGGTTTTTTTGCTGTTTTTTTGGGGTTTTTTTTTGTTTTTTGTTTGTTGTTGTTGTTTGTTTGGTTTTTTTGTTGGTTTTTTTTTTTTGTCTTGTTGATTGGTTGGTTTTGGTTTGGTTTGATGGGTTATGGGGGGTTTTGTTTTGTTTATAGTAAGGTGAGACACACACCACAAACCTCTTGACATCTTAAGATTTTCATTTTTCTGTCCCTGATTGCTGTCTGCCAATCAAGTCAGTTCTTTACCCACCTCATAGTTTCTGTATGTGACTTGATAGGCTTCAACTTTCCCTTACTGCAAGGCTTTTCAAAAATCACAGTATCACAGTATCACCAAGGTTGGAAGAGACCTCAAAGATCATCAAGTCCAACCCACTACCACAGACCTCAAGACTAGACCATGGCACCAAGTGCCACGTCCAAACGCGCCTTGAACACCTCCAGGGACGGTGACTCCACCACCTCCCTGGGCAGCCCATTCCAGTAGCGAATGACTCTCTCAGTGAAGAACTTTCTCCTCACCTCCAGCCTAAACTTCCCCTGGCACAGCTTGAGACTGTGTCCTCTTGTTCTGGTGCTGGTTGCCTGAGAGAAGAAAGCAACCTCCTCCTGGCCACAACCACCCTTCAGGTAGTTGTAGACAGCAATAAGGTCTCCCCTGAGCCTCCTCTTCACCAGGCTAAACAATCCCAGCTCCCTCAGCCTCTCCTCATAGGGCTTGTGCTCGAGGCCTCTCACCAGCCTCGTTGCCCTTCTCTGGACACACTCAAGCACCTCAATGTCCCTCTTAAATTGAGGGGCCCAGAACTGGACACAGTACTCAAGGTGTGGCCTAACCAGTGCAGAGTACAGGGGGAGAATGACCTCCCTGCTCCTGCTGGCCACACTATTCCTGATGCAGGCCAGGATGCCATTGGCCTTCTTGGCCACCTGGGCACACTGCTGGCTCATGTTTAGGCAGGTGTCAATCAGCACCCCCAGATCCCTTTCTGTTTGGCTGCTCTCCAGCCACTCCGACCCCAGCCATAGATCAGTTTGGTGATCACCCACAATCTAAATAACTAAGCACGAAGGTTGTTCATGGAGACAGATTCTGGAAGGCAGAAATAGCCCCACCTACCAGGAACTCAATACGGCTGAGAGCAGGTTGATGCAGCTCTTCATTTTGGACTGCTCTACCTCCTGCCACAGAGCTGTCATGCTCTGGGGGTTGATTGCCCCTTTGTGTTGGGCTTCCGTTGCTCTTTTCCTGTTCCAAGAGCAACTGACAGTATCGTTTAGCAGCCAGAAATATCCAGCAGAAGCCCCTCACCACAAGGATGCTTGTCATTTTGGACATCCTTCCTCGGCGGCTGCGTTGGAGTTTTGCCTATTAAGTGTTTGCCAAGCAGTGCAGAGATGGGTGGCTGCATGTGAAGGCTTCAAAGGCAGGCTCTGGTTTTGAAAGCTGTGCTCCTGGAACACAGAGGATCCCATGAGAATTCAGCAGTGTTGGGAGCTGGAAGCTGGTGGGGTTCCCCTCCCCATGAGGCTGTGAAAGTCTCCCAATGAATAGTTTTGATTTCCACTGAGATACAAAGAGTTAGCTTATTGACTTCCTACCAAATCCCTGGAGCGTGTGTGGGCTCCAGAGTATGGGAAAACTCATAACGAGTCTCAGAGTAAGTGGATAAAAATGTGGGGTTTTGTTTTTCACATTCACCCGTCTGGCAAATCAGCCAGAACTGAAATGTTTCATGCAAATTCCTTCTGAACTGGTGACTTCAGTGCAAAATCAAAGAGTAAGGTGGGGGTAGGGGGAGTTTTCCTGGCATTGCTCCAGTAACTGAGAGCAGCATTTTGCTTCCATGGGTTTTTAATTGGCATTGGCTTGACTTCTTTTTGAAAAGCTTAAGGTTGACCTATGAAGTCCAGAGAGCCCAAGAGCTGTCACTCTTCTGCTGCCTGTCACAGTCAGAGCAGGTCCTTTCATGGCAGCAGGCTACCTCCAAAGAGAGCAGGCCACTTACATGAGAGACAGGGCTGTGGCTGATGATGTTTTGCAAGTCACATCTTATTTCTTGCTATCTGAATAAGATTTTCATTATTGTGATTGATTTTGCTGCAGGATGGGATTTGGGTGGAATATCTCATTGTTACATACAGAAATAAAGCGGGGAGAAAGGTGTTGGAAAGAGAGATGGTGCTGGGGACTTGGAGGAGTCATCTGATGCAGGGGATTTAGGTTGGAAGTTCTAACACATCATAAAGAGATAGAGAAAAGTAAACAGCTGCTAGAGCCAAAAGGCTTTCAGTAAAGACTCAGGTGCTGTTTGTATTCTTTGGTGTAGGGTTTGAGGCAAGATTCTTTTCTTTTTCCCTCCTCTCTTTTTCTCTCTTCCCTTCTTTTATTTTCTTTTGTTTGTTTGGTTGTTTGGGATTTTTGTTTGGGATTTTTGTTTTGTTTTGTTTGCTTTCCCCTCCTTTTCTGTCCCTCTCCCACTCTTCCTGTCCCACTCTCTTCTTTTCTTACTCATAATGCAGCTGCATCTGGAATCCTTTCTGGGCCATTTTCCTGTACCAGCGCTCTCATGGAACATAAGCCCCATCAGGGCTGAAATGAGAGTCTACTGGATGGACACTGCTGCATGAGGCAAGGCAGAGAAGATGTGAGAGCCCCTTGTATGTGCTCCTTACTGTAGCTGAGGCAGAGGGGATGTCAGCCCATATAACCAGCTGGCCAAGTAAGGACTTGAAGATAGAACACTGGAAAACACTAAGGAGAGCTATTTTGTAAAGATCAATCTGGTCAATATTGAACAGTCTAAGGACAAAACATGGAATGCCAGCATGGTGGGGTTTGGAAGGGACATCTGGGGATCATCTAGTCCAATCCCCCTGCTAAAGCCCGGGTCACCCACAGCAAGTTGCCCATGATCACAGTGTGCTGGCAGGTTTGGAATCTCTCGAGGAAACTCCACAACTTCTCTGGGCAGCCTGCTTCAGGACTCCTGCACCCTCACAGCAAAGTTTTTCCTCCTGTTCAGGCGGAACTTCTTGGCTTGCACTTTATCCCTGTTGCCCCTTGTCCTGTCACTGGTCACCACTGTCTTGCCCATCCTCTTGCCCTCCAACCTTTAGATACTGCTCATCACCAAGAATATCACCTTTTCAGGTGAACCCTTGTGCCCACATGAAATCTGTGCAGCATGTGTTGGTTGGATGGTGGTTTTCAGTGTTGCCCTTCAGATGGAGTACTGAAGAGTCATCAACAGCTTTTCAAACCTTTGTGCTGTTTCTAGGGCTCACTTTGAATTTTTCACTTGAGAAGGTTTGGCTTGGGCTCAATTACCATGGAATCATTAAGGTTGGAAAAGACCTTTAAGATCATAAAGTCCAGCCATCAACCCAACACCACCATGCCCACTAAACCATGTCCCAGAGTGCCATTTCCTCTCATTCTATCACTTGTTACTAAGCAGAAGAGACTGGCTCCCACCTGACTCCAACCTCCCTTCAGGGAGTCAGAGAGAACAAGGTCTCCTTTCAGTCTCCTTCTCCAGACTGAACAACTCCAGAACTACAGGCTTTGTAAGTTTATTTTATCAAACTGCCTCAGTTGTTCATGAATTATTTTATCCCTGTTCCCTCTTTTTCCAAAATTGTGCTACAGGAATCTCTTTTTATGACATGTTTTTATGTCTCTTTTTATGACACATTTTTTGCTAGAGCCCAAATCTGTTGCTGAGCCTGCTGAGTGCTCCTGCAGCACAAACACTAATATGACCAATTTCCTCTTTTGCTCCACCTCTGTTTTTGTGCTTTGGTGAGCTTCATGCCATGCAGATCCTGGGGAAAAATTGGTGTTATCAGGGAGTAAGGAAAACAGCACAGCAATATTCTGCTTCGGCGTGATCGCTGGTGTAAAAGATGCTTTGCTGCTCTTCCCAGCAGCATTCCCTCCTGTTATTCTAGGTAGAAGACCAGGAGTAACCTGTGATCAGTGAATAGCTCAGCTATTTGCATATAAATAGTGTTTCTTTGATTTATTATTTTTACGATAGGATGTTCAAACAGCAGCAGACAAACGTGTCTTTCACTTTGTTTGTAAATTCAGGTGATTTATTTCATTCCTTCCTTGCCCCTCCCCCCCCCAGCCTGTTGGGATATGCTTTTATTTTTCCCTGTCTTGTATGTCTTAAAGAGGTTGTTATGCAGTGGAGGGAAGCAGGGGTCAGGGCAGGCCAGCGCGGACAGCTGAGGACACCCAGGCTGATTCTGTATGCAGGAAAGGAGCACAGGAGTGGCTTGAAGTGGGTCCACGCTGCTGCTTTCCAGCCCAGCCAGCCTCAAAAACAGTGACACAAGTCTTTACCCAAAAATCCTGCCCTAGTCTGAACTCCTGGAGCACATCATAGAATCATAGAATGGTAAGGTTAGAAGGGATCTCAAGGATCATCTAGTTCCAACCCCCTGCCATAGGCAGGGACACCTCCCACTAGTACAGGTTACTCAAGGCCTCGTCCAACCTGGCCTTGAACCCCTCCAGGGAGGGAGCAGCCACAGCCTCCCGGGGCAACCTGTTCCAGTGCCTCACCACCCTCACTGGAAAGAACTTCCTCCTAACATCTAGTCTAAATCTTTATTGTGATGCCTCTTTAGAGCTATAGCTCCTTCCATTTTTACCAGACTTGATGTCCTTTTGGCTGTCTCACTGGTCCAGCATTTTGGAAACTTGCTTTATTGATGTTCTTAAAGATCTAACCTGATGGTCTTTGGGAAGTAAGAAGTGGCATTTGGTTTTGTTCACATGGAACAATGATATATAGAATGCAATACCTGTATGGTTTTGCTAAAGAATTGCAGAGAGAAGTGATCTTGTGGCTGCCCAGTGCTTTAAGGATATGGTGAGATGAGTTCTGAAGCACAAAGACATCACATTTGGTGATGCCCAAGGACTTTCCTTTCACAGAATCTCAGCATGGTGGACGTTGGAAGGGCCCTCTGAAGCAGTCCAGCCCCACTGCTAAAGCAGGGTCACCCAGAGCAGCTTGCCCAGGATCACAGTGTCCAGACAGGTTTGGAATCTCTCCAGAAAAAGAGACTCCACAACCTCTCTGGGCAGCCTGCTCCAGGGCTCCAGCACCTTCATGGCCAAGAACTGTTTCCTTCTGTTCAGATGGAACCTCCTGGGTTTCAGTTTGTACCTGTTGATCCTCGTCCTGTTGCTGGGCACCACTGAAAAGAGTCTGGCCTCATCCTCTTGCCCTCTACCCTTTAGCTATTGATCAGCACTAAGATCCCCTCTCAGTCTGCTCTTCTGCAGGCTAAACAGACCCAGGTCTCTCAGCCTTTTCTTCTTGGAGAGATGGTCCAGTCCCTTCAGCATCTTTGTAGTATCCGCTGGACTCTCTGCAGTACTTCCCAGTCTTTCTTGAATTGGAGAACCCAGAACTGGACACAGTAGTCCAGATGTGGCCTCACTAGAGTAGAGAGGGAGGAGAACTTCCCTCAACCTGTTGGTTGCACTTTTCTTAGTGTCCCCATTTCCTTTATGGAATTGTTTTCTGTTTAGGATATCCGTCCAAACAATTTTTAATATTGGAAATGGAAGGGGAAGAGGAAGAAATGATAGTACGTTCCTGGCCACTTCTTAAAGCTAGCTTTGATCAAACCTGAAGAGATTCCCACAAAAAATAGCTTTGAGCTCCAGTCCCTTCCATGGCATTTCAGATTCTTGTAATGCCTAAGCATTGTCCTGCCTGGAGCAAGTTGAAAATTAACACAATCCTGAAGTTCTTCAGATAATTTTGTATCATGCTTGCTGGATTGAAGCTCTGTACTGCCCCCATGCTTTAAGCTGGGAGAAAGTTTGGGGTGTGAAGGAGTTCTTGGGCAATTCATCATCCCCAAGAAGATTAAAAGGAACATGAGGTGGACTTCAGGCCCGGTTGTTTAGTGGTTTTATTGCTGCTGCTATTGAAAGCGATGGTGCTGTGCTATCTAGAACATCCTTCAGAATGTTCAGAGCTTCTCCACCTTGTTGTCCCCAGTTGAAGAATAATTTTGGTTTAGGATTGTGTTGTTTTTTCTTTTTCAGAGCTGGAAAAGGAGATTGCAAGGAGACCGAAGAAAGTCTGCATTGTCAAAGTGGTGGGAACCAGGAACCTGTGGAAGAACATCGTGGTGTTGTGTGTGAACTCGTAAGTCCCATCTGCTGCTGCTGGAATACTTGAGTGGTTGGTTAACTGGAAGCAGTTGTGGGAAGTTTGGGTGGGGCTCCTCTGTTTCTGTGTGTGGGACCCTTCAATAATGTCACTGATTAATTATCCAGGAAAACACCAGCTATTGCTGCAGGGAATGACTTTTGTGATAGCAAACATGAAGGAACGTGGTTGTTTCAGGTAGCAGCACCGTGCTGCTTCTCTTCTTGGGTGTTGTGCTGCAAGTGCATCACCATCACCAGTGGTCTCACGTGGCCATGTGCATGCAGATATCTGCTGCTGGCACCCTGGATGGGATTTTTGGAATAATTCATGCCACAGGTGCACAAGTTGGAGGTGTTTACGTTCGATTTGTGTGTATGGCAGAAGAAGGTTCTGCTTGTCAATAAAGAAAGGCCTGCTGCCTTAAGTAAAAGCTGACCTTGCTAGGCGACTTCTGATGGCTGCTTACTTTTACAGCAGCACCTAGAAGTCCGAGCTGAGTCTTTTTGCACCAGGCGTAGTATTTACAGAGCCGCAGAATGGAGGGGGTTGGAAGGGCCCTCTGGAGGTTGTCTAGTCCAACCCCCCTGCTGAATCAGAGTCACCCACAGTGGGTTGCCCAGTATTTGTCCAGGCAGGTTTAGAAGCTTTCCAGAGAAGGACGCTCCACAGCCTGCATTCCTGTAGCAGAAGGAGTTCTTCCTGCGCTGATGTGTTCCGACAGTGAGTTCGATTGCAGTGTGTGAGCACCTCCTCAGCAATCACTTCCTCTTGCCTGCCCTCTTTCCCCTAGGCTGACTGGTTACGGCATACACCACTGCTTTGCAAAGAGCATGATGGGGCACGAGGCGAAGATGGCAATCACACACAACTTCTATGCCGACTACTACACCATGGCTGGGATCGCGCTGGCCTCCTGCCTGGCCATGTGCCCCGTGGTCGGGTTTTTAGGAAGGAGAGGAGGACTCCTGCTTTTCATGATCCTTACAGCCCTGGCATCGCTCCTGCAGCTGGGCCTTCTCAACTGTAAGTTGGAGATGAGATTTTGCAGGACCGCAAATTTGGCGTGCAAATAGGGAACCAAGAAATGTGAGCATTTCCTTCGCCTTATTCACGTTTATGACTTGCCCTTCACCTGCTTAGTTTAAGAAGCTGAATTAATTTGAAGGATTCCTCAAGCACTCCTTGTCTTGGGTTCATTATCAAAAGGCATTGTGTTCTGGATGAGCCCCTGTGGTGAAGCTTGTTGAGCTTTGGGGCTGTCACTTAAACAAAAACCACTTTTATTTCAGTGAAACGCCCTTTAGAAGAGCCAGTAGGGCTTGGGAAGGGAAAGCTTACCCTTTTGAATCTGCTTCTTGAGTAGCCTCTAAACAAGAAGTGAACCATATCCTGGGCTGCATCAAGAGAAGCATGCTCAGCCAATTGAGGGAGGTGATTCTCCCCCTCTTCTCTACCCTGGTGAGACCCCACCTGGAGTACTGCATCCAGTTCTGGAGCTCCTATTACAAGAAAGATATGGACATGCTGGAACATGTCCAGAGAAGAGCCACAAGGATGATCAGAGGGCTGGAGCACCTCTCCTGTGGAGACAGGCTGAGAGAGTTGGGGCTGTTCAGTTTGGAGGGGAGAAGGCTCTGAGGAGACCTTATTGTGGCCTTCCAGTATCTGAAGGGGACCTACAAGAAAGCTGATGAGCAAGTTTTTAGGGTGTTGGGTGTAGGACTAGGGGGAATGGAGCAAAACTAGAAGTGGGTAGATTCAGATTGGATGTTAGGAAGAAGTTCTTCACCATAAGGGTGGTGAGACACTGGAACAGGTTGCCCAGGGAAGTGGTGGAAGCCCCATCTCTGGAAGTTTTTAAGGCCAGGCTGGACTGGCTCTGGGCAACCTGATCTAGTGTGAGGTGTTCCTGCCTATGGCAGGGAGGTTGGAGCTAGATGATCCTTGGGGTCCCTTCCAACCTTGACAATTCTGTGATTCTAAGTTAATAGGTGAATGTTCTCTGCCTGCTCAGATCATCTTGTTATGAGTACCATACAGATAGCATGGAAATACGCAGCTCAGAGGCCCTACTTTTAGTGTTGGAGTGGGGGGTGTAGTCCATGTGAATGTGTACATGCAACTTCATGAGGTGACACAGCTTTTCAAACGGATTGTTTCTGCCAGAAACAAAGACTGTCCACCCTCATCTCTTGCAAGCGGTGACCTTGTGAGCTGCTTAAATTTAAAACTGGTACATAAATCTTAAATTTAAAACTGATACATAAATTTTCATCTTTTCAAAAATTGCATTCCCCTGTCTTTATTTTCTGTTGGTTGAGGGAGTCAAGTGTGATGACTCAGAGTGCTGTCGATGCAGAGAGGCGAGATGTGCTTGGCTGCTCTTACAGTTGCTAATCATTAGACCTCTGTCTCATGAAACCTCACCCCAAGGAGGAAGGAAGAAGGTTGAGATGTGCTTTGGACAAACTGGCTGTGAGATGCACACCAGAGCACTTCTTGTTGCTGTTTTTCATTTCTAAGTTTGGAAATAATTAAGGTCTTTAATGAGAGAGTTTTTTGTGTCGAGGCTGGAAGGATTCCACATTTCCACATGCTGAAGGTAGCCCCAAGCCACCAAGAGTTGTCCAGATTTTACAGACCATGTCTCCTGAAAGTGTTTACCAAGTTAACCTCTGGTGAACACAGTTTGTGGGAGTGTAGGAGAGAAACAGGGAACCTCTTTCATCATGTGGAGGACACTTCAAAATCCTAAAGGCATGGGCTCTAAGTGCTTGCTGCTGAGTTGGCACCTTGACTTCTCTCAATGTTGTGTGCACCTCAACCTTTCCCCACTTTGACCTGACTGCTTCCTTTATGAGGAGGGAAAGGCAGCCTTGAAATTTGGAGCAGTTTGTCTTCTCCATCTTTAAACCATGCTCCCATTCTTCCTCAGATGAAATAGACAGTGTTTGGAGAGAAGCAGTGATCCTGCTGATCATGAAATCTGTTGCAGCCTCCTGTATGTTTTAGCTTAGCATAATTGGGGTGTGGTTAGCAAACAAAACCAGGATTTGAGGAGGAAAGTGAAAGAAGGGAGAGGGATGTTCTCCATCAGCAGCAAATCCACAGCAGACCTCGAGGCTTGCACTTTTTGGCCTTTCCTCTGGACCATGAGATGTCACCTGGGAGGTGCCCAATGAAGCTGTGCCCAGCTGCCCTTCCCCTTGGTAGACCTCTGTACAGTTAGCACACATGGTAGCTGGTGGTTGGCATGACACATGCACTACCAGCCCAAGCTTTTGGGGGGAACATTGTTGATGGCTGAACTTCTGCTCTCTGACTAAAGCCTCTGTTGGCCCTTTCCCTCAGGGCTTCAGCAGGAAAGCAGTTTCTCTTCTCCCCCTTCGTTAAGGACAAAGAGGCCTTTGTGTTAGTCCCAGTGGTGACTCTGGGGCTCTTAAAAACGCTGTGCTGCTTGGTTTGTTATCACTATCTCATTAGCATGCTGTCCTCCAGCTGAAAGGGGCTTGGAAATAATGGCGTGTCCTATCTGGTGGCCGTGGGGAGATGTGCCAGTCATGGCATGGGGAAGGAAAAGTGTGTGAGGGGGTGAGGGTGGCACATGGGATTTAAAGGTTTTGTTGTCTTTTCCTTTAAATAAATACTTGACAATATGCTCTCATTTTCTCTCCCTTCCTCTCTGATTTTCATCTTACCCAAACTTCTGTGGCCTTGGATCCAGTGATTGGAAAATACAGTCAGCTTCCAGACTCAGGTATGGTGGTTTACGGATGCCCAGGAGGGGTGGTTTACGGACGCCCAGGACGGGTGGTTTACGGACGCCCAGGACGGGTGGTTTACGGACGCCCAGGACGGGTGGTTTACGGACGCTCAGGAGGGGTGGTTTAGGGACGCCCAGGAGGGGTGGTTTAGGGACGCCCAGGACGGGTGGTTTACGGACGCTCAGGAGGGGTGGTTTATGGACGAGTCTGCATCGCGCAGGAAGCACTTCCCCTGAGAGCAAGGGCACCTGGGAGTCAAAGCTCCCAGAGCAGGGTTGCTGGAGCAGAAGGCTGCATGGTGAAGGCTCAGTCCTGCACAGTGCCTTGGGGTACCACTCCCAGCCAGATCTGTTTGGTTAGATGCTGTCTCACACTGTAGCATCCTCTCCACATAGTGTTGACTCACTCCTGCATGTCAGGAGAAGGGTACGGAAGTCCTACAAGGTTTATGTTCAGACATGAGACAAGACTTTCAGAAAGTCCCCATCTCAGAAACAACATTCCCAGTTTGATCTTCTCCAGAAGGATCTGAGATGTTAAAGTCCTTTCTGCTAAGTGGACTTGGATGCCTTAAGAAATACCTTCCTGGGCACCTTATCCCAGCTTGGAGTTCTGTCACAGAGCCCTTCTGCATTGGATTTAACAGACCTATCCTTGCCCAGCTCTTCCAAGGTCTCTTCTGCCAAGCAGTCACAGCACTGTGGAGTCAGTGGTGCAGCTGAGACTCAGAGACCCATAGTTTGCAAGCATGGGCTCATGTCCTTATCTACTGGCAGTATCTGGTTTCTTCCCCAAGACTGAGCAGCCTGTAGCACGTTTCGGAAGCTGTAACCTAAGAACTCCTGAATTCCTTTTGCTCTCCTGAGAGTTCTCATCTTCAGTAAGATCAAAAGCTAGCGTTACTTTGTGTTGGATGCAACCCAGAGAGTGCCCCTGCATGGGACTGAATGAGCAGCCCTTTCTCCATGCAAGTCTTTGGACTTGGCTGGAGGAAGGTGAAAGGTGTTGGTTGCAAACCTTCAGTCCTTTCCCCAGTCGGCCCATTAGTCATGATCACAGAGTCACAGAACATTAGAGTTTGGAGAGGACCTCCAGATATCTCGTCCACCCCCCCTGCCAAGCAGGAGCACCAGAATGCATCCAAGTGTGTTTTGAAAGTCACCAGTAAGGGAGACTCTACAACCTCTCTGGACAGCCTGCTCCAGTGCTCCATCACCCTCATATGATGTGTTCCTCGCATAGTTTGTGCAAACAATGTGGCCTCTTTGCTGGCAAGGATGGACTGTGTGGGTTTGTACAACCCTGGATCAGACATCCCATAGGAGGTAGTTGTGACAGGAGAGGTTTAAGTTGGACATGAAGAACAATATCTTCCCTAAAGAGTTGTCAAGCCTTTAAACAGGCTGCCTGGTGCAGTGGTGGAGTCCCCATCCCTGGAGGGATTTAAAAGCCATGTAGATGTGGTGCTGAGGAACGTGGTCTGGTAGTGACCTGGCAGTGCTGGGTTAACTGAAAGGGCAAGTGGGTATCAAGTGAGGGATGTGTTGTCATCATGGCCAAGGGACAGTTTTGTTTAGCATTGTTTATATTTACTGGGGTTTCCCCCTGTGCTGCTTGCTCCCAGAAACCTTGCTGCCATCCAGTCATGAAATGATTGAGGAAGCAAGATGACTTAGGGGAGTGTTTCACCATTCTTGGCATTACCCAGAGCTGCTACGCTGGCATTTACAGCTTTGCAGGCAGCTCAGGCACAGAGGCTCACCGTGGAGGTGGCAATGCTTCTATTCCTTTGCCCTCTTGTCTCTTGATCCTCTCCAGTGCCTGAGCCACCACCAAGCTGTGCCAGATCCTGGGCAGCTTATTAAATGCTGTCTGCCTTCACTTTTCTGTCAGATGTGGGAGGGAAGTGGCTGGTGCCTAGAAGACTGCCCAAAGGTGTATTTTGGAAGGGGAGGGTTACCTTTTTGTAGTTTCTGGGCACAAATCATCCTGAGACATCTACCATTTTTGGCACATTATAATTTTGTTCACAACTGCTTCTGTGCTGGGTGCTTGAGGAGTGGGATTTATAAATACCAGTTTTAAATTAGTAGTGCAAATGGCTCAGGTACTTGTCTAGGGAGAATGAGTAATGTGAAACTCCTTTTTTTTCTTGTTTCCTTCCTTGGGAGGTTTGGCTTCATTTTCACTTCTGATGAGCACCCTTGTCTCGGCAGGTATGAGTGACAGCGTCAAAGACAAGTTCTCTACCGCCTTTTCCATCGTGGGTATGTTTTCATCGCATGCCGTCGGAAGCCTCAGCGTGTTCTTCTGTGCTGAAATCACACCCACAGTGATCAGGTGAGACCTTGGACCTCTCCTCTTCAAGGGACAGGGATGCAATCATCCTCATCTAATTGGTGACTTAATGCGTTGCATGGCAGGGGGAATCCCTCGTAATTGGAGACCTCACAGCAAATTTTGGGTCACTCTTTAATGTCTCTGCAGTTGCTCTCCTTAAGTAAATGCCTGCTCAGAGATAGAGAGGCTTTGTTTCCAAGGGCTCCACCTTGTGTCACATCACAGAATCATTTTGATTGGAAGAGACTTTACAGATCAAGTCCAGCTGCTAACCCAGCACAGCCAGGTCACCACTAAACCACGTCCCTCAGCACCACATCTACATGGCTTTTCAGTCCCTCTAGGGGTGGGGACTCCACCCCTGCCCTGAGCAGGCTGTTGCAGGCTTGACGACCCTTTGGGGAAGAAATTGTTTCTCATGTCCAACCCGAACCTTCCCTGATGCATTTTGAGGCTGTTTCTTCTTGTCTTATCACTTGCTACTTGGGAGACAAGACTGAACCCCACCTCACGCCAACCTCCTTTCAGGGAGTTGCAGAGAGCAAGAAGGTCTCTGTCAGCCATCTCTTCTCCAGGCTGAACAAACCCAGTTTCTCAGCCAATCCTCACGAGAACTCCAGACCCTTCATCAGCACCTCAATGGCCTTCTTGTAGTTAGAAGTCCAAAACCGAACCCAGTATTCAAGGTGTGGTTTCACCAGTGCTGATTATGGGGGGACAGTCCCTTCCTAGACAAGGACATAAGTGCATGCCATCCCCTCCTTCATCAGCCAGGTTAATCAGGCCAGCTCTGAGGTGCTTCAGTATAAAGGAGGTGTTGCAATGTCAAGAAGTGTTAAGTGCTTTTGGAGCATTTAGGAGGTCTGCAAGTCTGTCTTTATCAAAGATCAAGTCTTCAGGTCTATCTTAGCAGAGAGTCAGTGTCTTTCTGGTCAGTAGTAGAACTCAGGCAGATTATCTTCACTGGAGAACGTCTCATAAAACGTCTTTGTATAAATCAGGGGGGCTCATACCATTTTAAGTATTCCCTGTTATCTTCCACAGCACAAAGGTTGTGCTTTTGTGTGCTGGATAATGCTCTTTGCAATGCCACAGTGACTCGAGAGTCCACCCAGGCTCCACTGAACCTCCCAGGAATGTAGGTCGTTAAGGGTAAGAGGAAGAGAGGCATGGGGGAAGAGGATACAACTCTTCCTCTTCCCTTCTCTTCCTCTTCCCTTCTCTTCCTCTTCCCTTCTCTTCCTCTTCCCTTCTCTTCCTCTTCCCTTCTCTTCCTCTTCCCTTCTCTTCCTCTTCCCTTCTCTTCCTCTTCCCTTCTCTTCCTCTTCCCTTCTCTTCCTCTTCCCTTCTCTTCCTCTTCCTTTTCTCTCCTCTCCAAATCAGGTCTTTTTCAGTAATTTTGCAGAAGCATTGCAGCCAAACTGCCATCTAAGTAGCCAGAGTCTCTTGGATCCATGGCCTTTTCTCCCAAGCTCTGTGGCTTTGTGGATGTGTTCTACAGATACGTTATTGCCGCAGGGAAAGGCAGCAGCGGTAGTGAGAAGATGATACCGCAGCCCCCAACACTAACGTGCATGTCACTCAGTCTGGTGGTTTTATGCCTCTTCAATTTTCTCTCTGTGTTTGAAAACCACATAGATAAGGGATTGGCCACATCAACCAGAAGAGAATCTGCCAAGTAGGGTCAGATGCACGCAGCATAGACTCACCAAGCCCTTCATAAGCTGCAGCACAGGAGGTTCCAACCCGACACAAGGGGGAACTTCTTTACTGTAAAGGGTCACAGAGCATTGGAACACACTCCCAGAGAGGTTGTGGAGTCTTCTTCTCTTGATAGGATCCACTCAGGGATGTAATTAGGAGGTGGAGCTCAGGATGCTGCATAGGTTCATCTCAGGCAGGGAGGTGCCTTGTGTTTCTGTATTTGGTTTAGCTGGTTGGGGATGGAAGGGATTTATGGGATTTGGAGCCTATCCTATAGCTTGTAAGGTTTCTTGTTCCAGATTTTCCTTGCATTTTCCTTGCTTCCATGCAGAGTTACTGCCCTCCTGGCTTGGGTTTGCTTGTGCCTGCAGTTTTGCTTTGTCTGTTCCCCTGCTGCTACATGCACCAGTATTTTCCTTTGTATTATCTGGTACCAGTAACTCTCCCTTATCTCAGCTCTGCCTCCCAGGTCCTTTTTCTCCTTGCCCACCTGGAGAGGAAGTAGGTGAAAGGCATTGCAGTAGTGGTTCAATGGTAGAATTCTTGTCTGCTACACAGCCCTGCTCTGATTACCAATCTGGGAAGTTGTGAGTGGACTGCTAGAGCTCAGCTGTTGGCTGAGTTAAAACCAGGACAGTTTCACCGAGTCCCAGGCTGGTGGGGGTTAGAAGGGACCTCTGGTGATTATCTAGTCCAACCCTCCTGCTAAAGCAGGGGCACCTACAGCAGGTTGCCCAGGATTGCAATGTCCTGGCAGGTTTGGAATCTCTCCAGAGATTCACAACCTCTCTGGGCAGCCTGCTCCAGGATCCAACACCCTCATATCAAAGAAGTTCTTCCTCCTGTTCAGGTGGAATCTGTTGCCCTCTGCCCTTTTGCTGTTGATCAGCATTGAGAAGATCTCCTCTCAGCCTGCTCTTCTCCAGGCTAAACAGTCCCAGGTCTCTCAGCCTTTTTTCATCAGAGAGGACACCTTTGGCCACCTCCTTTGAAAGCCAGGTCTGGTTTATGTCCCAGCTGAGGTCTGAATTCAGCATCAGCCCTGCTTTGTGCAGGTGGCTGCAGTAGGTGCTCACAGAGTCTCTTCCAGCTTGAGCAGCTTTCTGGTTCTTCTGTACCCTGAGCCGTGCTGTGTCAGTCCATTTGCTCAGGACAGACAAATAGCCATCTGAAGACAAGATTAACATCTCTCTGCTCCCCTGGCAACATTTCCAGTTTTCCTTTTGGTTGTTGTTTTGTTTTTTTTTTTTTTTTTTCCCATTTTTGTGTTTGCAGCAGCAAACATTAAAAAAACCTCTTCTAGGACACAGACCCAGAAGTATTTTCAAGCCACCTTCTTCCAGGTTTTGATGGCACTGGATAAATTAATGCCTACTCTCACTGCTGACATCGTATGGAGAAACTTCTTTTTTTTTTTTCCCCTCCTCCAAATCTGAAGCCACTTGACCCATACTGACAGAGACGTCTTTGTTGTTGCCTTTTCCTGTTTCCTTTCAGCTTGCTTGACGTCCCTCTCCAGCAGCTTTTAAAACTCACCTCAGGTCCTTCTCGGGGGTTGAGGTACAATTTAGCCATGTCAAACCCTGATGTAAATGAGCTGGGCTTTTGTTGCTCCAGAGCCAGCTTGAAGGGTGATTTTCCATGCGTCCCGAGCTGGCTGTGTCGATGACTCGTGTGAGTGTATTAATGAAGCTGTAGGGAGGCCAGCGCCACAATGGCTGCATTCAGCTGGGCTTCCAAATTGCCATCAGGAAGCTGGCAAGCGCTTCATAAGGGCTTCAGCAGCCTTTGGGAAAATGGCTGCTGGCTGTGAAAGATGCCTTGCTGAGGATGGAGAATCAGAAGGTCCATAGGTGAAGTTTTGATCCAATTAGTGTCCCAAGAACCATGCTTTGGATTGGAAGGGACCCTTTAAAATTACCTAGTCCAACCCCCCAGATCCCCCCGCGGTGAGCAGGGAACATCTTCAACTACAGCAGGTTGCTCAGAGCCCCAAACAACACAACCTGGAATGTTTCCAGGGGTGGGGAATTCTACCACCTCTCTGGGCAACCTGTGCCAGGGTCTCAGCACCCTCACTGAACCCTGTGCTTGCTGCCCTGTAGTTGCCAAGTGAGCAGCAGCCGATTTTGGAAAGGATTTGGTGAGCTTTAATACTATTCTTGGCCGAGTGTATTTGGCAGTTGTAGGTTTATAGCTCTGTGATTTCTGGTACACTCAATAGCTGATGAGATGGTTTTTGTTTTATTCCCAGGTAGTTGATGTAAAGCCATTAATTTGTCTCCTGTAAGGCCCAGTTATTGTTAATAATTTTGTCTTTGCATTTAGGCCAGGGAATGAAGCACCTGAGCCCATCTGATCAGCAGTTTCCAAATAGATGGCATTACAGAATCCCAGCATGGTGGAGGTTAGAAGGGGCCTTTGTAGGTCATCTAGTCCAACTGTCCTGCTAAGGCAAGGTCGCCCAGAGCAGGTTGTCCAGGATCACGATGCCCAAGCAGGTCTGGAATCTCTCCAGAGGTTCTTCAGAATTCCACCAGGCTGGTATTCTATTTCCCAGGCAATTAGGCAACAGTGATCTGCAAGAGCAAAGCAACTCCTGACTGGAGTAACTGCAATGTGAGCAATCCAGCAAGAGATGTGGGATACTGGAGTGATGGGAGGCAGGGGGTCGGTTAGTCTGGGAGACCCATTAAGGCTGCAGTACTGCTGGGGCTGTGTTGGTAGGAGCTGGTTGCGGGGCCAGGCTCTCATCTTTGCTGTCCTTGCAGGGGAGGTGGCCTGGGGCTGGTCCTGGCCAGTGCAGGCTTTGGACGCCTGACTGCCCCCATCATGGAGCTCCACAACCAGAAAGGCTACTTCCTCCACCACGTCATCTTCGCCTGCTGTACGCTCATCTGCATCATCTGCATCCTGCTGCTGCCAGAGAGCAAGAACCAGAACCTGCCCGAAAACATCCCGGATGGGGAACATTACACCCGGCAGCCCCTCCTGCCGCACAGGAAGGGCGAGCAGCCCCTGCTCCTGACAAACTCTGAGCTCAAGGACTACTCTGGCCTCCACGACTCCGCAGCCGTCAGCGACGGCATCTCGGAGAACACCACTGCCAACGGGATGAAGTCCATGTAACCGGGTGGAGATTTCATCTTTTCCCTCCTTAGGTTTTTTTGGGGGTTTGGGTTGGTTTGGGGATTGGTTTTGGGTTTGGTTTTTTTTTTCAGTTGGGTTGGTTTTAGTTTGTTATTTTGGGTTTTTTTCTCCCCATCTCTTTCTTTTATATTTTATTTGACGCTGTTCTGCAGGAGGAGCAGCACTTTGGGCAGAGGTGTTTTGCACAAAATCTACAAACCAGTGACAGAGCAGACACAGACTTGGGGGAATTCAACTCTGCTGCTAAAGCAACTTTTGGCATCTTCAACTGTTGTGCAGATTACTCTTGGAAAAAAAATTGGTGAGGAGAAAGACTCACCTGAGAAGAGACTTGGCTGGAGGTAGCCCTTCAGAACTCCTTTTTTTTTTTTTTTTTTTTTTTTCCTGCCATTAAATAAGTATATTTATTTTGATTTATTCTCAAGAAGCACTTTATTTCCTTTTCCTGTCATAGATAACAAAAATGAAGCCATCTTGTTAAAATTGGTGCAGCCATTCCAAGAGAGAAACCATGGGGGGGAGGGGGTTGTTTTCTGTTTTGTTTTTGTGTTTCTTTAAAGGAAAAGAGGGATCCACTGCAAAGTTGAATTGACTGAGATTTAGACTTATGTGACATTCTTCTGCCTGTCTAGAAAGTCCAAGCACCCAGGTTGCCTGCTGTGTTTGTATACACCAAAATAAAACAACAACCAACAAACCAACACCCAAAAGAAGGGAAAAAAAACAAACCCCACAAACAGCCAATGAGCAAAACCTGTTGTGACTCAAACTCTGACTGCATTTTAGGCAGCTTGTCTTTGTTTTTATACAGGTGCACTTACCAGTTACTTTCTAAATTAGTTGGGGTTGTTATCCAGTGAATGCAGTGAAGAAAATCCTGCCCAAATGTGCTGGTTTTTCAGTGAGAACCAGCCTTCTGTGTTTTCAGAGTCTATTCATCTCTTTTAAACAGTTCTTGCTTGTAAATGTAGATGATGTAAATTATTTGACCAATGATATAAAGATTTGGTGTGCCCAGAATGGCATTAATTACTGGGAGGCCCAAACCCTCAAGTGAACTGCTCCAGGAGAAGAGCATGGACCAGCAAGGACAAAAAGTAAGGAGCATGGGCTACAAACCTGTACTTTTGTCCCAAAAGACAGCACAGGTGGGATTCCTGCTCTTGGGAAATGAGTGTGCTGGCATTGCTTTACCTGGATTTAGAACCAAGGTTTGGATTTTCAACCATAGAATAACAGAATGCATTGGGTTGGAAGGGACCTTTAAAGGTCATCTAGTCCAGTCCCCCTGCCGTGAGCAGGGACACCTTTAACTAGAGCAGGTTACTCAGAGCCCCATCAAGCCTGACCTTGACTACAATGTAGGTGGACAAAATAACCACTGGAAAGGAATGAATTGATAGCCTGTGAATAATGATTTACAACCTGCTGTTGGCCGTCTTGGGAGATGTTTTCTTGTTCTCACTCAAGAGTATCCAGTGAACTCACTCAGATTTCCCCCCAGTCCCCAACTGCTCTCATAGAATTTTCATTCAGAACAAAAAAAAAAAAAATCCACAAAAAACCAAACCACTTTATTTAAATTTGCTTGATCCTACTGTAGGATGAACAAAGTGAACATCCAGTTTGTCTCCTACTGTGCAGGTGGCACTTTGATAGTGGCCACCTGACTTTTCTAGCCCCTAGGCCAGCCATCCCTGCCTGAGTATGGTGAGGATCCCATTCAATGTGAGGACTTAGTAAACAAAGAGCTTCTTGCATTGCAGTCACCCTCCCTGCTCTGGCTCCTCTCCTGACCAGCGCAGGCCACCCATTTGTGATTGCTCATTAGCACAGACGCCGAGATAAGCAGAGCAGCAGGATGTTGATGTTGTGTTGAGTGTCCATACGATTGCCACTTGGTTTGATGTACATCTCGTGCTCCCACGCATGGAAAGCACCCATTTGCACTTTCCTCCTCTCCCTCCCCTCCCCCTTTCCTCCTTTGCTGTGTATATTGTTGATTAACTACTGTACCTAACAATTTCCATCCTCCATTAGGCTGCCCTCTTAAGTCCCCAATAAATTGGAGAGTAGCAGCCTCAGTCACTGACAAGGGCAAGGGGACAGGTAAACCTGCAGAAGCAACAGAGATTGTTGCCTTCAAAGTAACAACGTTGTCCTAAAGCTGCTAATTTTTCTACAGATGTGGACATCCAGGTTCTTTTTCAGCCTGGTAAGAAACACTGGACCAGTTGATGGTAGTTTTGCCCAAAGTTACACTACTGGGCTTTTTTTTTTTTTTTTTCTTTTTTCACCATTGCTAGACTTGCTGGGACACTGAGAGCTTGACCTTCCTTACAGTCCAGTTTTATTGTTGAGAGTGGGCACAGCTGCTTCTCTTTCCATTCTGTGCTGAGACTTCTGCAGCCTGTGTTCACCTACAGGAGCCATCCCAGCCCTTACCCCTTTGCGCAGTATTCATGTGCCAAATTTGTGCAATACTTTTTGCCTCCGATGCAAGATACTTGTTGCAAGCCCCTCACGCTGGAGATGGGGAGTGAGGTGAGGGGAAGTGGGCTCACCATGAGAAAAACAAACAACCAACAACAACAAATGAAGAAGCAAAACAAGTCGAAGAGAAAAGGGGCCTGAAAGTGGCAAAGGTGGCAGTGCAGAGGCGGAGAGCAGCGTCATGCCATCCATCCTGCTGCAGGGCCGGCGGTTCCCTCCTTCATGGGCTCTGCATCTGGGTGCTCAAGCTGCAGTTCAGTTCTTGCAGCCCATCCACAAAGCTGCTTCCGGCATGGTCGGTGGTCCTGGTGTGCTGCCTGCTGTTGTCCACAGCTTTATCCTTTCCCATTCTGGTGGTTGCCTTCTGTTACCAGATAGGCCCAGGGAAGAGAATGGCTGTTTAAACATATCAGCATTTATACAGTAACCAAGCAAGGTGACAGGAACATGCAGCAATGTTTTGTTTTTTTTTTAATTAAATCCTTATGAAATTGACTTGATTTGCTGCTTTTTTGGGTTTTTTTGGCCTAAAAGCAGGTAGTCGGTACTGAACTTCTGCAGTGTGGGGAGCCTCAGCTTATCAAGTTGGTTTGGCCCTCTGCCTCTGTCATGGCAATAAACCACAATTTTTCTGCCCTGGCAGCTCCGGTTTTGTTCCTTTTCCTGGAAAGGTGAATGCTTTTGTGATCACATTTTTTTTTTTCTCCAGAGACACAGGGTTGGAAAGCCTTGGCTTGTGTGTCTTGCATGGAGGAGCTGGGTACCAGGTGATGGATGCAGCAGGGCATAAAGGAGGTGCTTACTCTGCTCTGCCTGGTCCTATGGCAGGACAGGGCTCTGCTGGAGGCTCAGTCTGCTCCACCATCACCTCCTCAGCTGCATCTCCTCCCAGTCAGCACCAGGAAAAGGCTTTTCTCAGGTGGCTCTTTTTGGCCACCACAAAGTCAAAGCTGTCCTGTCTGTTTTGGCCTTGTAATACACTTTCAGTAACCTCTCAGCCCATCAGTGCATTTTTCTTTGGGTTTACCATTTAAGGGCTTTTTTCCATCTTTGCGAGTTTAAACAAAAATGTGAACATGACACTATGCTTGATCTTGGGGGGGTTGTCCCCTTTTTAAGGAGTTTCAGTGATGCCTTTGTGGCCAGATGCTGCAAATAGCTAACAACAGTCAGCCTGTTTGCAAGTGTTATGTGGCCACTCAGAAAAGGCAGTTCTATGATTTGCTTTTTAGGTTTCCTTCAGCAGACTTCTGTTTGTTTCTTCCCTTTTTTTTTTCTTTTCTTTTTCTTTCTTTCTTTTTTCTCTTTCTTTTTCTCTTTCTTTTTCTCTTTCTTTTTCTCTTTCTTTTTCTCTTTCTTTTTCTCTTTCTTTTTCTCTTTCTTTTTCTCTTTCTTTTTCTCTTTCTTTTTCTCTTTCTTTTTCTCTTTCTTTTTCTCTTTCTTTTTCTCTTTCTTTTTCTCTTTCTTTTTCTCTTTCTTTTTCTCTTTCTTTTTCTCTTTCTTTTTCTCTTTCTTTTTCTCTTTCTTTTTCTCTTTCTTTTTCTCTTTCTTTTTCTCTTTCTTTTTCTCTTTCTTTTTCTCTTTCTTTTTCTCTTTCTTTTTCTCTTTCTTTTTCTCTTTCTTTTTCTCTTTCTTTTTCTCTTTCTTTTTCTCTTTCTTTTTCTCTTTCTTTTTCTCTTTCTTTTTCTCTTTCTTTTTCTCTTTCTTTTTCTCTTTCTTTTTCTCTTTCTTTTTCTCTTTCTTTTTCTCTTTCTTTTTCTCTTTCTTTTTCTCTTTCTTTTTCTCTTTCTTTTTCTCTTTCTTTTTCTCTTTCTTTTTCTCTTTCTTTTTCTCTTTCTTTTTCTCTTTCTTTCTCCTTTTTTTTTTTTTTTTAATGGCATGTTTTGCCTAACTGTTGCCACTTCCTGGAGCTGAACAGTAAAGGTCACCAAATTTGAAGCAGAAGTGCCATTAACTGAACTCTGTGAATGTCAAGTTGCGCCTGTAGCCAGCACATAAGACAACACTATGAAAGTGAGGAGGGTGGATGATCTCCCCTCTCACTCTCTTTTTTTTGTTTTCCTTCTTCTTTCTCTTTCTTTTTTTTTAAAGAAAAAATGACAAACCTCATTTTAAATGTGTTGTGTAAAGCGTCTCGGGAAAGGAGTGCAGTGTGTTCTGTCCAGTGGGTGAGACCTCCCTCCCCATTTCAGTTTCTGATGAAGTTCTAAAGAATCGTGTTACTGTATGTTTCTGACCATGAATAGTCTGGTGGTGCTTCCTCATAGCACAAGCTTAAATAAAGTACTGAAAACAAGTCTTACAAGCTAAATGTCTGCATGATGTTACATCTGTTGTACCTACCGAGAAGAACTTTGTATGTAAATGTACAGAATAAAATGACATTGTCCCATCAGTTTGCTCTCCTGTGGTCTGGCTCTCTTACAGTGGCTTCTGGAACAGCCCAGCTGCAGCTAACCAATTGTCCTGGGATGGTGACACCTCATCAGACAGCCCTACCTTCCTTTCCAAACAGCGTGAGCTGACTGTAAATCAGGCAAATTAAATCAGCACATTGATTTGTAACTAATTATCCTTTACAGTCAATCACAGAACAGTTGACTCTGTTTCCTGGGTGGTGTAAATTAAAAATATTCTCCAGTAGTTGCTTTTGCTGTTCTGATGTTGAACTGCAGCCAAGGACCTGATGTCACCAGGTAAGGAAGGGCCCTCTACACCCACATCAAACCTGCAACATCAAAGCCTTGGGAGTGTTCAGCCCCCTTCAGATGGGACTTGTCAGCAGCTGTACCTTCTACATCAGGAACTTCTTGGTTACAGTTTTTAGGTGCTGATTTTGGCACCGCAGCAGGGTAAGTTTGTTGTGTTTCTTCTATAGTTTCTTCAGAGCAGCAGCACCAGTTTTGTGTCAGAAGCTTACAGCTGAGTCAGGGCTCGGCTTGCAGCGGAGAGAACCTGCAACTCATCAGGTTCCTCCAAAGTGCCATGGTGTGCCACAGCATGTATTGGCATCTGTCAATGCCCACCATGCTGTTGTCTCCACAGCTGATTTGGGGGTTGTAGTTGAGTTCTTTTACCTGCACTTCTCATTGAACACAACAGCTTCTGGATCTGTTTTTGAATGGAAATCCATTCTACCTAAAAGCAGGTCCAAAGAGCAGCAGGTTGCTTTGTGGTGGTGATGATTGCTCTGATTTTTCTGATGAATCTGCTTAGTTTACACATATGATGCTCTTCCAGCAACCTAGCAGACTGACCTATTGCTCCACAATTCCAGGTGTGTTTTTTCCTTCTTGGGGATGTAGAAATAACCCTTTGTTAAACCCTTTTGGTGTTCCCAGTGCCCCAGACACAGAAGGAAACCCAGTTTAGCTCTACTGCTACAACCACCAAGGCTGAAAGGAGCAAACTAACATTTGTTGTATGTTACAGCTTTACAGTGCCAGAGTGTGAGGATTTTTTACTAGACCACTAAAAGCTGGTATACTATGTTCAGTCCTAGTCCACAGCAGATCAATTGTACAGCTAGAATTTGGAATCATATCCCAGCAGATCCCAGTACTAAATGGAAGCCAGGCACTTTTCAATGATGTCCACACACCACAGCTTATTTTCTACCCTACTCTCTCAATCCCTACTTAACAAGGCAGCAAACTGGGGCGGGGGGAGAATAATCAACTCCTGGTCCAGCTCTATTTACATCCATCTATATTTAATAATTGCAAATTCAATCAAAATAGTACAATCCAAATATACCAACTTGACATCAGTGTGAAACTTGCAACCAGTTTTTCTAAAACAAAAACTTCAGGTTGTTTCACAGCACTGCAAAGTCAAAACTTCTCTGGGAAAGCCATCATCTCTTCTTTGATCCTGTTTTCTATGAGCAAGGTGAAACTGCTGTCTGTGTTCTGAAGATTGTAGCTGACGAAGATCTGTTTTTTGGTCTTGCTGGCTAAAACACAAAACGAGTTGTCAGCTCTAGTTTGCTTTTACATAAGGTGATGACGGTGTTCAAGCAACCCCTTAAAAACCTGCATCGTGCAGATTTCCAGTACAACATTCTCCACTCCTGTGCTGCATACAGCCACACAGGAACAGGAGAACAAGTACCTGAGCACTGGCTCAGCTCTGCATCACCAAGACAAGCAGTACAAGTATGGTGACTTATCACCTTAGTTTTGGCCTGATGTAAATTGCCATTAGTTACTGAAAAGCCTTGCACTGTGTTTGGTGGATTTTGGATGCTTCTGAAACAAGTTCATAGTGAGACCCGCACTAGGGCAGATGGGCCAAAGGCCACCAGAAACGGTCCTGCCCAGGCCCAACCCACATGTTCTATAAGAAAATAGTGCAGTTGGCAGGATAGCAGCACAGACTGTCCCCCTGTATGGGGCACTGGTGAGGCTGCACCTTGAATACTGGGCTCAGTTTTGGGGCCCTCACTACAAGAAAGACATTGAAGTGCTGGAGTAGGTCCAGAGAAAGGTAACACAGCTGATGAAGGGTCTGGAGAATGAGTCTTGTGAGGGGCAGCTGAGGGAGCTGGGGTTGTTTAGTCCGGAGAAAAGCTGATTCAAGGGAAACCTTCTCACCCTCTCTACCTGAAAAGAGGCTGGAGCAAGGTAGAGGTTGGTTTCTTCTCTCAAAGAATGAGTGATAGGATGAAACAGCCTCAAGTTGTGCCAGAGATAATTTGGGTNCCGTCGCCCGCCGCCGCCTCGTCCTCCATCGGCCTTCCTTCCCGCGGCGGCCGTGCCCCCACCAAGCAAGGCCCGAGCGGGCCGCCAGCTCTCCCTGCTGCCCAGAAGGGCGGATCTCCGCCCCGCTCCGCCCCGCCGCGCCCGCCCCGGGCACGCCACGTCCGGTGCTCCGCGGGTGGCTGAGGGGATGCACGTTTCCTAACGTTCCCCAGTGCGGGTGCTCCACAGCCTGTCCGTATGCAGTTCTCCCTCTTCCCCCGGTGAATGCCCCCCCGGCCCGCACCGTGCACGGCTCGTTCCCGGGACACCCTTCCTCTGCGCACAGACCTCGCCCTCCGTCACTCCACCTACGGAGGGGTACACACCTCACATCCCCCCTCCCTGACAGACACAGCCTCCCCCCGGCGCCTACACCCTGTCGCCGTGCATGCACAATCCCGGCGCACACCCGCTCCGTGNTGAAAAGAGGCTGGAGCAAGGTAGAGGTTGGTTTCTTCTCTCAAAGAATGAGTGATAGGATGAAACAGCCTCAAGTTGTGCCAGAGATAATTTGGGTTGGACCTGAGGAACAATTTCTTTACTAAAAGGGTCGTCAAGCCATGGAACAGGCTTGACAGGAACAGGGGGAGATTCTCCATGCCTTGAGAGATGTAAAACCCGTGTAGATGTGGTGCTGAAGGACGTGTGTTAGTGGTCGCGATTCACTTCATGATAATCTGAAAGGTCTCTTCCAACAAAACGGATGCTGTGTCTATGACCTGCCCCCCGGCCCTGCCGGGCTCGACCCCTGAGCACCACGGGAGCGCGCAGGGACCACCCCGGCACCTACCCAAGCGGCGGGCGAGAGAGGCGGAGGCAGTGTCGGACGGGTCCCCCAGCAGTGAGGCGGCCACCGGGATGCTATCCTGCGAAAAGAGCACAAAGAGCACAGATCAGTCCTCAGCGAGGAGCTGAGCGGGGGACCCTGCCGGCCACCTTCCATCCTCACAGCGCGCCCCGGGAGATGCTGCGGGGACACTCACCCGGGGACTGCACATGGCGACGGCCAGGCTGGCGAGGGCGGGCGCGGCTCCCACCCAGAGGAAGAGCGAATCCTGCAGCCTCATGGCGTGGAAATGCACCCGCTGCTCGCCCAGCCGCCCGCTGAAGTCGTGCAGGGCGATGCCGCCCGCCCCCGCCGCCGCCGCCGCCCCGTCGCCCGCCGCCGCCTCGTCCTCCATCGGCCTTCCTTCCCGCGGCGGCCGTGCCCCCACCAAGCAAGGCCCGAGCGGGCCGCCAGCTCTCCCTGCTGCCCAGAAGGGCGGATCTCCGCCCCGCTCCGCCCCGCCGCGCCCGCCCCGGGCACGCCACGTCCGGTGCTCCGCGGGTGGCTGAGGG
>WBNM01009910.1:0-15049 GCA_013399055.1 Ramphastos sulfuratus | reverse complement strand
CTCTCAGTCTTTCTTCACAGGAGAAAACATTTTCCTGTTCAAAAATATCCTTTCCTTTCAGAAATTATGAAAAGTCATAGAATAGTTTAAGCTGGAAAAAACCTTAAAGATCATAGAGTCTAACCATTACCCAGNTAGCCTTAAACCAGCACAACCTGTCTCCAATCTCAGGAGTTTAAAAAAAAATTACACTATACTTGGCACTAGTATCCAAAGTTGGGAGTGTTGCCTGTTTGCATGAGGGAACAGTAATGTTGTCAGAACATAGGTAAATGTTATCAGACTTCCTTCACTTCATTTTCAAAGACAGGTAGGATCTGTGTCCTGTCCTTGAACAGCAACTGAAAAACACTCTTCCCTGCTCAGAAATACCCTTTCTTCTCAGAAAGNTTCTACTATCCAACCTAAACTTCTCCTGATGCAACTTGAGGCTATTTCCTCTAGTCCTATCACTTCTTCCTTGGGAGAAGAGACCAATCCCTTCATTGCTCCAACCTCTTTTCAAGGAGTTGCAGTGAGGGAGAAGGTCTTGCCTCAGCCTCCGTTTCTCCAGGCTGAACAACCCCAGTCCCTCAACTGCTCCTTGCAACACCCATTCTCCAGACCTTTCAGGAGCTTCATTGCCCTTTTCTAGAACTCAATGTCTTTGTTGTGGTGAGATCTTCTAATGATGAACCTCACTTAGCAGTTGTCCAAAATGCAGAAGTTTGGGCTTCGGTTGCTGCTGGATGTCATGGCCACACATCTGCATCCTCACCCCTGCAAAGGTGAGTCTTTAGCCTGTAAAACCTCTGCAGCTCCACAGGCACAGGTCGACTCCTTCCCCTGCTTACCCTGGGTGACAATGTCAGTGCTGGCACAGCAGCCCTATGCCAGCACATCCCAATTTTGCCCCCTTTTCCACATTGCTGCAATCCCAGTGGCAGAAATTCCTTCAAGGACCAGAGGAAGGAAGGGCTGGAAACTGTTTTCATCTCTGCCGCAGATTCCAGCCTGGCAAGGATGCTCCCAGCTTTAATACAGCAGACGATCAAAGCCTTTGTCTCCTGCCATCAGCAGAGAGGTTGTGCTGCTGTACTGACAGCACACTGAAGCCCTTCACTTCCCCTCTCCCCCCCCCCCCTCAAATGCTGCTTTTTTCTTCTGCAAGCTCATGGTAAGCCCAACGAGGGAGGACAACTGATTCTGGGAAGAAAGAAATGTTTCCAAACAGTAATTTTCTTCTCTGCTAAGCCAGAGATTTATTACACATATAAGTGATCTGGAGCATTTTTTCTTCTTCTTTTTAAGTCTTCAGAATTATATTTATTCTCTTTCCAGGCTCCTGATAGATACCTTTCAGAGGCACCTGAGAGCAGCTTGAAATGATCATCAAAATTCTTTTGCACAGCCACACCTTTTGCAAAGGGAAACCAGAAAGTGTTAACAAGTTGACAGCAGACTCCATGTTACAGGGAGCAGTGCTGGCAGCCGCAATACTACTGCAGGGAGGAGCAAGCAGGGTGGTGGTAGAAGACCTTGGAAGAAATAAATGCTTTGTTCTAGCAGTTTACAAAGACTCCTGCTTCCTTAAGAGAACGAATCCTAGCAATGGGTTTGGCAGAAACTCGACTTGGTAAGGATGCAGGGCAGCATGTTGCTCTTGGGGTTTCAAGGGTGAGTCCTTAGGGTGGAGAGAAATAATGTTTAAGGATGAAAGAAAAAAGGAATGTTTGATGGGCATGTGGCTTCTGCGTTGCTGCACTTCCAGATCCTGATCTGATAGCAACAAACAAGGGTCCAACACTGTCTGATTCTGTCATTTGCAACCAGAGCCTCAAACAATGCAAATTAGCCTGATCTCTGTTCAGCCCAAACACACAGAGACACACATAAAAAAAAATCATGCTTAGGAAAGAAAAGGCAAAGAGCAGATTTCAAGAATAACTGGGACAAGCAAGTGGCTCTTTTCTTTCATGCCTCACTCTTTTGCATTCACTGAATTTGTTCCACATAAATGTAGAAACAGCTGCATCAGCACCAGCACTGGGGCTGGAACCTTATTAATATTTATGCCTGAAAAGCTGAGCACAGAGGAATAAAAATGCCTTCCCGACGTTGGTTTGGGGACACCAGCATCCATACAGCACCTTGCCACGTTTGGTGGCCAGGCAAGCAGATTGATTAGGGAGAGGATCCATTTCTCACTAGCACTCCCACCTGATTGCAGGAAAACTGCCCTTTGGCTCCTGCCTGCTCTTTGCTTCTCCTCATTCAATGATTTTCTAATTAGGGGGACCATCTTTCATCTCTCCTTTTACACTTCTGTGGTTTGTCTTCTCGTCTATCACATGCAGCTGGAGGTGTTACTAGATGCTTGAGTTATTATTTGCTTCTGACACAAGGGCATACCCATAAGCCTCAGTATGAATAGGATGAAATAAGAAACAACACTGCAGTAGATGCACATGTGCTGAAGGGGGACTGAGTTCATGGCACTATGCACATGAGAGGTGCTGGTGTGATCCTCAGAGCCTGCTCTGGGCCTTCTTCCTGCCCAACTTCTGCTGACAAGGTGCCACAGCTTGAGTCCTTAATCTGAGGCTGGGAGTTTACATTTCAGAGCATACTGAGGAAGATTCTGGCCAACAGCCTTCCTCCAGTTTTTTTATTTTTGGGGTTTTTGTTTTGTTTTTTTTTTTGCAGAAGCAATCCCTACCTTGGCTTATCACTGGTGAGCAGGAAGGTGCTCTTCTGAAAAGAGTTTTTACCTATTTGAAGAGAAATGGTGGTTTGAAGCAGCAGTAAAAAAGAAACAATAATCCCATGGTCTGGTTGTGAGCAAGGTGTGTAGCAGTCCTGGATGGTTGCACCAGCAGCCCCCAAGTTTCATCCTTCCTGAGGGCAGGGATATCCCAAGACAGACAACACCAGAGACAGCTACTGGTATACTGGAAGGGCAGGTATGGGTGAAGGGGAAAGAGTTGGCCTTTGCTGTTCCTATGAACATGGCCTCAATGGTGACATGCTGCAGTTTTCTGTGACTTCCCTGTTTTCTTTTTTTAGGATTTAACAGAGTTGCATTGAGTGGAAGAGACCAGGTGCCAGGTCACCACTAAAACCATGCCCCTTAGTCCCACATCTACATGGCTTTTAAATCCCTCCAGGGACAGTGAGTCCACCACTGATCAGGGCAGCCTGTTCCAGGACTTGACAACACTTTTGAGAAAGAAATTGTTCCTCATGTTCAACCTAAACCTCTCCTGGCACAACGTGAGGGCTCTCATCCTATCACTTGTTAGCTGGGAGAAGAGAATGACCTCCTAACAGGGCTAAAATGTCCTTTCAGGGAGTTGTAGAGAGCAAGAAGTTCTCCCCTTAGTCTTCTTTTTTTCCAGACTAATCTACTCCAGCTCCTTCAGCCACTCCTTACAACACTTGTGCTCTAGACTCTTCAACAGCTTTGTTGTCCTTCTCTGAACCTGCTACAGCATCACAATGTCCTTCTTGTAGTGAGGTGCTTACAGTTTTCTGTGGCGGTGTCTATTCTCCCCTGTCCTTGACCTACTGATGATTGCATTCCTATGATCCTACCTCTACCTGCATCTACACATTTTCTCCTCAGGCACGGTGCTGCACTGCTGGCTTGCCCATAGGTCAACACTCTTTTGAGAGCCTGGACCAAGGCTGTGCAGCCAGGGCATCTTAGAGCCAGTGCTTTTGTTGGGGGGCAAGACTAGCAAAGGTCATGCTTGGCACACAGCGGTGAGTGCAATGAGCTTTATTCTGCCCCTGGCCTTTCCCACCAGCTAGCACAGGTGGGTCCAGCACTGGTGTAGCCTGCAATAAAAACAAAAAGGCACAGAGAAGTGGAGATCCCAAATTTAAAAATGTATTGGAATGGATACAAAATGTTCCCTCTCACAAGCACCATGCTGGATTCCTCTCCAGTGTACCCAGGGTCCTCCCAGACTGCCCCTCCTCCAAGCTATAATGATACATGCAGAGGAGGTTTGCCCTGTGTGACCTAATGATGCCCTAGATGCAGGTCATCTGCTGTCTAGACTGGGCTGTGGTGTAGGACTGCAACTTAGAAGAGAATCATAGAATTGCTTTGGTTGGAAAAGATCTTTAAGATCATCAAGCCCAATCACTATCTAAGTCTACCAGGTTGGGTGCTAAACCACATCTCTCAGCATCAGATCTCTGCATCTTTTCAACACCTCCAGGGATGCGGATTCGGCCACCTCCCTATGGAGAAGGGAGGTGGTTGCAAGACTCCAAACTTCTTCCTCGTTTTGGTGTAATACAGCATCCTAATCCTCAAGATATGGCAAGCTTCAGTGCCACTATTGGATGTTCAGGAATGACTTCAAGATCTTTAAGTCATTCGCACCTTTATGAGAGGATCCACAGATGAGGACATGACCCATAAAATGTGATGGTGAGCCACGGGATGGGTGCATGTATTAGAGCTGCTGATAGGTCTGGATTTGATAAATTGCATGGAAGTGCAAATTCCTTATAACCACATTTCAGTGTCTAAAGGGGACCTGCAGGAGAGCTGGGGAGGGACTGTCTCCAAGGCCTTGTGGTGGTAGGATGAGGAACAATGGTTTGAAACTGGAGCAGGGGAGATTTGGTCTGGAGATCAGAAGGAAGTTCTTTGTGGTGGGGGTGGTGAGACACTGTAACAGGTTGTCCAGGGATGTGGTGGACACCCCGACTCTGGAGACATTAAAGGTCAAACTTGATGTGGTCCTGGGCAGCCTAATCTAGACAGTGGTGTCCCTGCTGACTGGAGGGGGTTGGACAAGATGACCTTTGAGGGTGCCTTCCAACTCAATGCAATTCGTGAAAGGAAAAGCAAGTTTTTTCTTTAGGAAAAAACTCCTAATGACCTACAAACTGTGCTGCAGGACATTACACAAACTCACATATTCCATATCATGAAGTGAAATGATTGAGGCACCCCCTTGGGCTTTAGATACCCATCTTTTACTACCTCCTGCACTCTGCAAGGGAATGGGGACCTTCATTGGTGACCCCTTCAGTGGCTTAAGGCAGAGACTCTTCCAGCAATCACGCCCAACCCTGCAGCTGGGAGGATGGGAACCATGAAATCCAGGCAGAGGGAGAGGATACATTGGATAAAATTGGGTTGATCCGCTGAGCTTCATTAAACAAACTCTTAACTGAGGTCATGTTATTTCTCCTCTGTCACGTCCAGTGAGGATGGCTGAGAAACAACCTTGTGAGGCGGAATTTCACCCGCCGTGCTGCTTTTCTACCCTGGGAAAGGAGCCCAGCGAGTGAAAATGTTGTAGACTTTTTTGTTGTTGTTGGTTTTGTTCCATTCTTTTTTTTGTGCAGCTTCTTTCTGCTGGGGTGGGAGGGTGGTTGCCGGGGAGACTGGGGCTGGAGGAATCCAGCCAGGGCCAGCCCGGGGGCTGGAGCAGAGGCTGAGCTGACAGACGCACCGATGTGAGGCAAATACAGAGAGGGGATAGAGGGGCACCAGCAGCTGAGCAGCTCATTTCCCTGTGAGTAATTCCCAACAAGCTATGCTGAACCTTTGGGAAACCCTCCGTGGCAAATGCTCGCCTTCAAATGAAGCTGGATCATGTCTGAGGTCTCCTCTTTGCCTCTTGTCTACAGACGGCAGAAAATCCAGACATGGATTTTTCCCTCATCTCTCCGTAATGCAGCTGTTTATTCCAAAAATAACCATTTCATGTTCTTTTCCAGCCTCAACAAGCTCTGTACAGAAGATCTACCTGAATTCCACCCCCCACACCATTAAAAACATGAATTAATTTATATTAAGATCAAGTGGTTGGGGTGAGTTTCTTTAAGATCAAGCCTTTGGGGTGGGTTTCTTTCCTCCGGTGTTAATAATCTCTTTTCCCTGAATTGGATTTTAAAATGGCTTCCTTTGAAGCCTCAAGCTGTCAGAAAAGAGCTTAACGTAGGTATGGAGGATGTGTAAAAACAGTTTCCAGGCTGAAATGTCAATAATCCTTCCAGTAAATAACAGATTATGGTACACAGAAGACTTGGGAATCATAGTAGTGAGCTGTCCCGGTACCTGCACTTTGCACCAGTCCGACTGTAGCTGATTCTTGCTGCTCCAGGATCACACCCACCGCAGCCATGGAAAGACTGGAATTGCTCTGAACAATTACCTGAAGCAGTCAGTGGTCTGCTGGAGCTGCTAACCTGCAAGTTATTTTTAACCAAGTCATTCTAGATGTGGATGTTGATTATGCAGTTAACATGCCACTGAAACTGTTCACTCGGAATTAAAGGTCCACATTGTTCGCCAGGCGTAGTCAACCAAATAATTAAATCGCTCCTGGCTTTACACCAGGAAAAACATCTCACGGGGGGGGGCAATGGTTGGATTTATTTATACCAAGATCACTACCGAAAAGACAAACCTGGGAGTGAATTTTCCACCTCCCCTTTTTGGAACGGGGATGCCTTCTCCTTGTAAGGAGAACAAAAGAGAGGTGTGGGTGCTTCGGCATATCAATCAGAGGAAGCCGGGTTGTCCTGTGGACCGCTTTGGAAGAACAGTAAAACCAGATCTGAGGTGATCCACAGGCAGGGTGGCAGAAGCCAGCTTAGAGAGATGAGGGGGTACAGCACATGAACAGAACAAAGGAAAGAACGTACTGAAGAAATGTGGGTAGGAAACAGTGATGGACTTGAGTCTGTCCCTCTAGAATTGCTACGGCATGCATTCAGTCACTGGACCGGGCTGGGTGGGTGAGTGCCTGCCCTTGCCGGCGCTCTGGGCACTCTCCCGGGACAGCCGCACCCTCCCAGCGCGACACTGGCTCACACAAATCCCGATGTGGAACAGGCGATACCAAGGAGGAGTCGACACGCCAGGCTGACCGCACCAGAGGGCTCTTCCTCCTCCCGACGTCCTCCTCCTCCTCAATAGGCATATGCCCTGCCCTTGTCATGTCCCCGCTGCCATACCGGGCTGCTCGAAATACACCGGGGAGAGTGTCTCCGGGGTGCACATTAACCTTTCCCTCTTTTCCTTTCTCATCCCTCAGCGGGTGTAAATCCGCAAGGAAGCCACAAAGTGCTGCGAGTTTAAGGACCGATTGCTGCAGAGCAAGGGAAAATGTCCTGTCCCTTCCCCCACCCAAGCCCCCGGACCCTATGCAGCGGCACCTGCCTGCTCTATTGTCTGGCTGGGGGGTGGCCGCCCCCAGCATGGGGACCTCCCTTCTGGTGCCGGTCGTTTTCCTAGAGAGCGCTGAGAGGACTGAATCCGACTCTTTCAGGCGGAGAATGAAACGCTGAGCTAGACATAGCAGGGAGGGGGGCACGGACGGACGGACGGGGCGCGGGAGGGGGTCGCTCAGGGGACGGCTGTATGTAGGGCAGGGTGAATGGCGGCGGTTACAATGCACAGCCCATGTTGGGGAGGGGGACGCACGCTCGGATCCTACCGACGCTGTGGATGAACCGTGTCAGTGCGGTGCGGCTTGTGCGGAACGGTCGTTACCAGGGCTTGGTAATGCCTGGGGGTGCGTGGTGCCCCCGCGGTAAGGGGAGTCTCCCGTCCGCACCATGCGAACGGAGGCACCGGCGGCGGGCGGGGGATAGCCACGGCTCCCCCTCTTTCCCTCCGCGGCACTGGCTGGTTCTGCGGCAGGGAAAGCCGCTCGTCTATGAGGAACAAAAGACTGCGAGAGGGCTGCGGGAGGGCGGCCGCCAGCAGCGGGGCCGGTTGACGTATGAGCCACCGCCGCCCTCCGCTCCTTTGTCCCTGCTGTCAGACTCGAACCGGCAGCCACAGCGGCACTGGTCGCTGCTAGGCNCAGTGCGGCAACCAGATCGGCGCTAAGGTACGGGCCGGTGCCCTGCTCCTTTGCCCGGGGCTTCGCGGCAGTGCCAGCTCCGGGCTGGTGCCGGTTGTAACCGCGTGTCCCTAGGGAAAGTGCTATCGGGAGGATTCTGCCTTCCCGCGGTCGAACTCCTCCTCGGTGGAGGCTGGTGGGGGACCGGCGGTGCGTTCCGTGATGTCCATGGGGTGGGGCAGCCCCGCGGTCTGTCTGTGGGGATCCCGAGCGAACGGGGAAAGCGGACACCGACCCGGTGCCACACCCCTGCCGTCGTTGTCTGGGGCATGGGGGGGTTGCGGGAGCGAATCCCCGAGAGCCACGTGGTGGGGATTTGGCCGCGGGGTGCGGCAGGGCGTGGCGCAGTGACTCCCCTTCAATCCCCGATCCTCGGTGTGCACAGTTCTGGGAGGTGATCAGCGATGAACATGGCATCGACCCCACCGGCAGCTACCACGGAGACAGCGACCTGCAGCTAGAGAGGATCAACGTCTACTACAATGAAGCCACCGGTAACGCCCCTCCGTTTACGCGCTTCCCGGTGCAGCTTCAATGGCTGCTTTGTGCTCCCAACCACTTCCCTCCGAATTCTCTCAACCATCAACACCCCGGGTAGCAAATTGCAGGGAGGTGAAAGAGAGCACAGCAGGGCTTTAAGAACACTGTTCTCGTTCCTTCTTCAGGTAACAAGTATGTCCCCCGTGCCATCCTGGTTGACTTGGAGCCTGGCACAATGGACTCTGTGCGTTCTGGCCCCTTTGGACAGATTTTCCGTCCTGACAACTTTGTCTTTGGTGAGTAACTATGCAATGGAATAGTCTAAAATTGGGACTTTCATGCACAGAACACCCAGAGTGAGCATGCAGGTACCCCTGTGGAACCTGAAGTTCTCGTAACACACTTGGGATGGGTGGGATGGGTAAGCATCACAGGGNTCTTCATGCCGGGCTTCGCCCCGCTGACCAGCCGCGGCAGCCAGCAGTACCGTGCCCTGACGGTGCCCGAGCTGACGCAGCAGATGTTCGACTCCAAGAACATGATGGCTGCCTGCGACCCCCGCCACGGCCGCTACCTGACGGTGGCCGCCATCTTCCGGGGCCGCATGTCCATGAAGGAGGTGGATGAGCAGATGCTCAACGTGCAGAACAAGAACAGCAGCTACTTTGTGGAATGGATCCCCAACAACGTCAAGACGGCCGTCTGCGACATCCCCCCGCGTGGCCTCAAGATGTCCGCCACCTTCATCGGCAACAGCACGGCCATCCAGGAGCTCTTCAAGAGGATCTCGGAGCAGTTCACGGCCATGTTCCGGCGCAAGGCCTTCTTGCACTGGTACACTGGTGAGGGCATGGATGAAATGGAGTTCACAGAGGCTGAGAGCAACATGAATGATCTGGTCTCTGAATACCAGCAATACCAGGATGCCACTGCTGATGAGCAGGGCGAGTTTGAAGAGGAAGGAGAGGAGGATGAGGCGTAAAGTTGGAATGGGTAGGAGTTAAGTATAGTCTGAGCAGGCAAGTGTTTGTTGAGGAGGAATCTGTGCAGTTGTGCTGAAGCATGCATTTTTTAATTTGGTGCTCTCCACTGTTGCTTCTATCAGCAGTTTTGTACCCTTTACTGTCCAATGTAACAGTAGTTGCAAAATACTTCAGAGTCTTCTGTTGAAATGGTTAACTTCTCAAACATAAAGGCTTTTTGTGTCCTAAACTGTCTCCTCTGCCTTATTTTTCTCTAGATTTAAGACAATAACTCCTGTATTTTCTTCTCTTCTCAGCTCTTCTCAGTTTAACCCTTAACCTGAGTTGAAATCTCTAACTCAATAAAGCAAGATTTTGATTTAGTAGTGTGAGGAACCTGCTACTTGTCCCTTGAAGATGGTAGCTGGGGGTTATAGAGACTATAGTTATGGAAAATTGGGATCCACTGTTAGGCACTCCCATGTCTAGCACCTAATCTGTTGATGGGGAGAAAGCTGTCTTTAGCTAATAGAGATGAGACACTGCACTGGAGAATCCTGCCACTCCTTTTTGTGGACATACATGGTAGTGAGGTCAGTGAGAAGGTATTGAGTTCCACATTGCTAGCTGTCCAAGCTAATGTGACAGAATGGCTGCAGGCTTCCCAGCTGACATTCAGCATCTCTTCCTGAACTTGTATAGTACGTGCTTATGGTTAGCTGCCTGTGGTTTGACTTGATCCTGAGCTGTTCTATTACTTCCTCACTATATATTAAAAATCCACACTTAAAAGCATAGCTTTGTACTAGCAGACAACTGGAGAATTTGACTAAGAATCTGAGCTTTCTATTTAGGAATGAGTGTTTCCTCAAAGTAGCCACAAAGCTTCCCTTAACTGTGTAAAGGGATCAGCTCCTCAGAACAGTCAATTCCCTTTAGAAGATAAGAGGTGATGAGCAGGCTTCCAGATGACATAGCCTAGGGCTTATTTGTAGTTGAGGAGTCATTACCCTAACAATAGCTATCTCCCACCTCCAAGTGATGCGATTATAGGGCTGCTGTTTGATGCTCTTGGTCCCTGCATCAGGACCTGGACCTCCACAGAGGCAGGTGAGCAGTGCCACAGAACCTTGTTGTGCATCTTTGCAGAGGTAAGTGTGGCTTCCTTATGGTGGTGGAGGGGGATTTGTGATAACATTTGGTTTAAGGATGCAAGAACCCCAAGTTTACCGTGTCAGGAGTTACAGGACCTCTAAGGCTTTTCTTCCTCCTACAAAATCAGAGTGGAATCTCTGGAGTATTGTGGTTATCCAATATAAGAAGTTTACCCAAATGCCCCTTAGGGGTGTAGTCCTAGGCTAAGGAAGTGTTACCTCTGGAATTAATGTCATGATTACTGTAGTCCTTCCTGCTCAGAGCTGGTGGCCCCATGTGTGCAGCCTTCTGTGATCCCTTAATGAAATGCTCCCATAACATTACTGGAATAAAGACTTAAAAGGAAGCTGCTGTGTATGGCTAATATTGTGCCTGGTTTGGTTCTAAGTGACTTCACTGACTGCAGACACTGCTCTGGGTGTTCCTCTGGACCTATTAAAACAGCATTCATGAAAACAGGCACTTGGTAAAGCTTTTTTCTTATGTGCTTGATTTCTGGTGTACACCCTGTAAAGGGGATCAAGAAGCATTTAAGTCACCTGAGCTGTTAGTAAGTCCAACCTCATGTACCCACCAGAGCACTTGTATTTCTTGTGCTTGGGCAATTCTAGGATTAAGCATTAAGCAAGTGGAGGTTGTTTCAGTAGGTGAGTTCATAGCTCCTGCCCCAGGCCTTTTTGGGAAATAACAGCTGGTTGTCACAGTAACCTTTTCTTGAAATAACCTAGCTGTGCTGCACTTGGGCCTGGTTATCACATTGCTTTGTAAAGCTGAGGAGCCAGCAAACCAATTGCAACAGTTTTTACTGCAAGCTGAGAAGCTGGTCTTTGGTAAAGATCTTCCTTTCTATGGTGGGCCTTTAGCAGACTTCACTAGTGTTCATTAAGTCTAGCTTCTAATTCTTAGTGTGATTGCAGTCTGTTTCTAGTTAACCCTTAAAGTTGGCCCTTACAGTTAAGCCAAGGAACGTGGTTCACTACAGCTCCCTCATGAGGAAGTAGGACACCATCCCACATTGCTTGATGTTGGTTGTGCTCTGTATTTTTTAGAGGAAGAGAACTTGTAAATAGAGATACTCTAGGCAGAAACTTCTTTTGTAAATCTTATGTTTGCCCATCATAAGAAAATGAAGAACCAAACCATTTCAGTAGCATTGAGGTGGAGGAAAAGGCAACTGGAAGATGTAGAGATGATGTTTAGAACAACTTGGTAGGAACAGTAAGTCAACTATAAGTGAGGATGAGTCTCACCCTGGTCCTGGGGGTTGTAGTTTTTCTGCTGGGTCTTTGCACTTTAGCTGTATTCATCACCCAGGAGACCATTCACCACAAACTGGCCCTGCTGCATGCCAGACAACAGATGTCTTCAAGGGCTTATGGTTGCACTTCTGTTTCACCAAGCCAGAAGAACCACTGAGGATTTTGGCTGAGGTAATTTGGCTGCCTTAACCTCCTCTGTGGAGTGTTAATTTGTCCATGTCATGAGTAACATCTCTAAAGCCAAATGTCTTGCAAGAGTCATCCTGTATGGAAGAAATAAGGATGAATCATGCAGAAAGGGCTCTGGTCCTTGCTCTGTGCTGTGGCCATGGTGGCAGCTGCTCAGGGAGGGAAGGAGTCAGTGCCATGGCTAACTCCTTCCCCAGTGGAGCAACAGGTGTTGCCATCATATTGTGGTGGCTGGAGAGTCTGAAGCTGTGGCTTGACAGGGAGATAGCCAAGGTTGGGATCCTGTGGATCCAAAGTAAAGAATGAGCTCCACCTGCCACTCTGCCTGTTGCAAACTCAGCTGCTGGGGTCAGGCAAGCCCTCCAGCACTGACCCACCTCACCCTAGGCAGCTGCTCTGCTGTGTCAGAGTGGTGGGGGCCATGGCATGCAGAGATTGGTCTGCACTAATGTGTGGCATTGGGTGGCTGTGGTTGGTAATTGCTGTTCCCCAACAATTTCTTGTAGTCCTGGCAGGTGATTGGCAATAAGCATTGACCCCACTGGCAGGTCCCACAGGGACAGTGACCAGCAGCTGGAGGGGATCAATGTCTACTGGAATGATGAATTCTGTGCACTCTAGCCACTTTGGACACTTTGAGCAAATGTGGGATGGAGGAGTCCCAGATGCCAGGCCAGCTCAATTGGTTGGATTTAGTCTGGATGGGAAGAATTTGTTTACAGTGAGAGTGATGAAACACTAGCCCAGGTTGCCCAGAAGTGATAGATGCCCCATCCCTGAAAATATTCCAGGTCAGGTTGTTCAGGGCTCTGAGCAACCTATTCTAATTGATGTCCTTGCTCACTGCAGGGTCATTGGACTAAATGACATTTAAAGGTCCCTTCTAACCCAAACCATTCTAAAATTTGTTCAAGGATTTTATGAACCCCATGGAGCAGAAGAGATCCCAGCTCTATTCCTTTTTGGGTATTAACCAGCAGCTTGCCTCTGGTCTCTTCTCCAGGTCAATGGGGTTGGCAACAACTGGGCTAAAGGGCACTATATGGAAGGTACTGAGAGCTGGTGGAGTGTCCTGGATGTGGTGAAGGAGTAGAAGAATGGTAACTGTCTCCAGGGCTTTCAGTTGACCCACTTTCTGGGCAGTGGCATGGTTTCTGGGGTGGGCACCCTCCCCATCAGTGTGATCCAAGTTGGGCTACTCTGACCACATCACAAACACCCTCAGCATCGTGCCTTCTCAACCTTACCCTGCTTTATCCAGCTTCTTGGATGTTTCCACGGAACAAAGCTCATCACTTTTGATGTGTTGTATGTACCAGGGGTAAGCCAAGTAAGATTTGTTGTTTTTCCCCTTATTCTTCAGCTTGGAATGAACCTTTAAGTAAATGTGGAGCGCTGATCTTGCTTGTGACTACTTTTTTTTTTTTGAGACACTTCTCCTGCTTCCAATGTAGCATTACTTCATACCAAGCTCTTGCCTTTGTACTCTGACAGTCACCTGTCTTCCTTTTTTAGTTAAGATAGGAAAGAGCAGACTAATTGATCTCAGATACCTACCATTTAATATGAAAGTATCTTTGACTTGCCTACATGGAAATTCAGAATGGAAGCTTTTGGTCACAGGAAGGTGCCTGAGGCCATAGTACATTTGCAAAGAGACATTTCTTGGCCCTGACTCTGCTGGATGCTTGTCCAGCTGGAGCCCTCTAAGCATTTAAAGCCAGGGCACAGTGAAGATTTCAGGAGGAGCCATTCTGCTGGCCAAGGACACTGTGCAGGTGAGAATTCTTACCTCTCCCATATGAGTTTAACAAGACCTATTTCAAGTATTTGGTTTATGAATATGTCAGAACAATGTCTCTTTAAATTGTGTTCAAAGAAGGTTGTTTACAGCATCTAAGAAAGAAAAAATAATAACTTCGGGGCAGGGGGAGGGAATGACCTACTCTGAGTCATTTTTCCCTTCCAGGCAGAATTCCACTTACAAGGGAGGAAGTCAAGTCAGCTTTGTTAAATTCTTTATTAATGCTTAATTCTTGCAGGCTGGAGGTTTTCTAATTAGTCTCAATTTATCCATAGCCAAATAATGATTTTTTTTTTTCCTCATTTAGCTTCCTTGGTAAGCTTAAGGTGCATTTTGCTGTTCATCACTGCATAAAGAAATGTTGATAATAATCCATCTCAAGCAGTGTGTGCAAACACTTGCTGGGGAGGATGATGTGGCCATGCTGAGAGATGTTGTTTAGATAGTTCAGTAAATGCTTCTCTGTTGGTGCACACTGAAAACTGTACCCATGTTTTCCTTGAGTGTGGTGGAGAGACACTGCCTGCCCTCAGAGTGAATAATTAAACAGGGTGTTCAAGCTGAATTCTAGTGGTCTCATCACAAGCTTTACAAGCACTAAATGAAATCCTAGCATTGACTTCTTATTGTCTGCTGCTTCTCATCCAGCATCATCCTGCTCTTTATGGTTAATAAATTAATTGTATGGCTGGTTTTGAGGAATTTGTCTCCACCCTAGCAGGAAGGAGAAAAAGTAAGCCTGGACTGGAGATTTCAAGGGCACTAAGAAAACTGCCACTGGCAGAAGTGGGGTAGCTCTGTGGACAGGGCTGGTTCAGCATCCTCCAGCTGCTAAGAAGAGTGAATGGTTCTGTTCCTCCTACCCTGCTTCAGGTTTGACCTTTCTGTCACAAGCTCTACAAGGAGCAGCTGAGGGAGCTGGGGGTGTTCAGCCTGGAGAAGAGGAGGCTCAGAGCAGGCCTTATTACTCTCTACAACTACCTGAAAAGAGGTCTTAGCTGGGTGGGGGTTGGTGTCTCCTGCCAGGCAACCAGTGACAGAACAAGAGGACACAGCCTCAAGCTGTGCCAGGGCAGATTTAGGTTGGATGTTAGGAAGTTCTTCAGAGAGTGATTGGCATTGGAATGGGCTGCCCGGGGTTGTGGTGGAGCCATCATCCCTGGAGGTGTTTAAAAGGAGACTGGATGAGGCACTTAGTGCCATGGTTTAGTTAATTAGAAAGTGTTAGGTGATAGGTTGGACTCGATCTCAAAGGTGTTTTCCAACCTAGTTAATTCTGTCATTCTTGTAGGCAGCTCCAGAGTGACTCTTCCACGAGCTCCTTAACTCCCCAATAAT
>WBNM01009909.1:6982-76343 GCA_013399055.1 Ramphastos sulfuratus | reverse complement strand
CTATGATTCTATGATTTTGACAGCACTATCATGCCAGAAATTACTGCAATACTAGCAGGTGGGTTTAAGAGCTGTCTGACCCCTCACAAAAAACTCAATCTAAAACCAGGTATAAATCAAAGTGATTCCTTCAGGTAATACACCTCCAGGCTGGGCAATAAATATAACTTCCCTTTAATACCAGAATCAAACGATGCCCTTGCTGTGTAAAAATGGAATTTCTTATCTTGTAATATCTATGCATCCACTTGAAGAACTCAAGAGCCAAAAATGTTTAATTATAAATATCTGAAATGCAGATGTTCAGCTCTCAGGCTGCACCCTGAAGAAACATTAGTCAGGGTAAGGATTCTGGAGTATCAACACCACTGCTTTTTATTCTTTGTTAAGGATGGAAGGTCTCATAAGCAAGCAAAATCCAAATGCCACACACACTCAGTCACCACCCAGGACATCACTCAAGCCATCAGTACTTACTTCCCATGAGACAAAACCACATTCAGTCAGGACTGCTGGCAGTTCTGCGATACCACTTTTCTACCTGCCTATCAGATTTTCTACCTGGTCTTGCTAGTAGAGACCTACAACCATGTGGCTTTCCCTCAGACTCGTTTAAATTTTAGGCAGATGGGATACGGCATTGCCATGTTTACCATGAACAGCACAAAGCTGAAAGCCATTAGCATATTTCTCATCTAAAAGCCACACCACAAACTGAACAGCTAAGAGAGCTCAGCTGCATTCTTTTAGGCTCAGCTCCACTCTTTCCTCTCTTCATTCCTGAGAGTTGTCTAGCCCAAGTAAGATGATCCAATTTTCAAGTCAATTTTAACATTACTGCATCAGGTTTGTTAGCAAAGCATTAAGTGCCTGAGGTTTTCACTACTCAGCACCACTGTGGATCTTCAGCAACTGCTCAATAGGAGACAGAGGAGGAACGTGCAGATACAGCCCTGTAACACCACCTGTCAAACAGCTTCACACAGGAAACCTACCTCTGCTATGCATGTCAGGATAATCAGACACAGCTTTCCACTGTGTAGCCGGTGCTCATCTGCAAAGAAGAAAAATCAAGTCCTCCATGAGCCACACAAGCCCAGCAGTTCTGAAGAGTAGGATAGCTGCTACAGCAAGAGCCTGCTCATACCCTTATTTCCCCCATGACAGCTCATAGTCTCACTGCTCCTGTTAAGCTCTCACTCTCCAGCCTAACCACCTGTGAGAGACAAGATGTAGTATCTTGTCTCTCTTTCACATGTAAATCAACAAAGATAAAAATCACCTTTGCTCCCTCCAGATGACAGCTGTTCACTAGGTGTGGTGCAAGCACATCCTGGGGGGTTTGCCCGAATGCCCAGGGATGTGTATTGGAGAAGTGAGAGGCAGAGGGCTAAGGGGCAAAAGCCCATTGCCGGCGCCAGACCCCTGCAGGAACACGGACTCCCGGAATGTGCAACAATTGTTGTAAACGACCTGGCCAATGGGTCCACTCTGCCCACTGACTGCACATCTGATAGTCACTTAGGCATTACTGTGACTAGGGTGTGGGCCAGGGGCAGCTGTGATAAACCGAATAAAAAAGCCTATACCAGCTCTAGTGAGAGAGCCTGTGAGAGAGTGAGTGAGTGGGAGAAAACATCAACATGGACATTCAGGTTGAAAACAGCCCAGGAATCCTCTCTCTACCACCACCACTCCCCACCATGCCGTGCCTTAAGTTTTGCCTGCTGTAAGAAGAAAAGAACTCCTAGAGAAGAGAGAACTTCACTGCGAAACACTACATGCTGGAAGATGCTCAGACAAGAAGAATCATCACTGATGCTCTCTTCCCCTTCTCCAGCCGAGGACAGCACCAGTCGACAAGAATGAACCTGCAGACACCTCCTCTAAGCCAAAGTAGCAGTGCCCTTCGTAGGACCTCCTCTAGCCAAAGAAAGTGTCTTGGTGGGTGGGAGTATGCTAATACAGTTCCTTACCTGCTCTTCTCCTCTTTCTGTTTTTCCCTCCCTCTCCCCTTCTCTCTCTCTGTTCCATTCACTTTACTCTTCAATAAACGGTCTCATTTTTGATATTTGGTCTCACTTGTGCCTTAATTCCACAATACAGGAATATATAAGAACGAATCTCTCCTCTGGACAGAGACATTTTTAGTTTCTCTCCTCCAGACCAAGACAAATTCCACCAAATTGCCACGTCTGTGCCAACAGCAAAGCTTCTGATTTGAACCTGCAGCTAATCAGTGAGGCTTCCATCTCATTTAGTTCTAACTCATCAGATTTCTAAATACAGGGGTTAGTCCCTTTCTGTCACAGTAGAGACATATTTTTTACTTCTCAGACAAGATGGAAAGGAAAAAAAAAAAAAGAAAAGAAAAAACCACCACCTTTGCTCTGGAAGAGGCACAGCACAGTGTAACAGAATGACTCCTGACATTGTACTCCAAGTCCTAGGTTTTAACCCCAATACAGAGAGACATGACCTACCTCAGCCCGTGCACAACCATGCAAGAAGCAAATGTGCAAAGACTTAGCATTTTAAGCCAAAGGAGTTCCACCCTGATTATGTTCTGCAACTTATTTGCCCTACAGCTTCAAGCAGCTTTTTCCTTGAATGACAGAGGGTTGAAAGACTCACAAAGAAAGAGGCACTAAGGCAGAAAAATTTAATTTTTATTTGTATTATCTAAAATTCCTCTGTCTCAATTTTAACCTTGGTTAACCAAGGTACCTACAGTCACAGAGTAACTTTGGATGGAAGAAACATCTGGTGGAATCCTTGCTCAGAGCAGGGCCAGACAAGACCAGGTTGTTAGGTCACTGTCCAATCAGGTCCATTTAAAAGTCTTTGTTCTAAAAACCAAACTACTTGCACCACAGACCTTCAAAACCATGGAAACAACAAATAGAAAGCAACCACAACAACATGCTTACAGATGGCTTAGGAGGAAGCTTAAAACTGTGCACTCCTGAGACTTCCACCAGCTTCTCTAAAGCATACAACAAACATGCCATCCCAGACATCTGGGACAAGTGCAAGGTCCTTCATCTGGGGAGAGGAATAACAGCAGGCACCAGCATAAGTTAGGAGTTGCCCTGTTGGAAAGCAGCTCAACGGAAAAAGACCTTGGAGTCCTGATGAATAACAGCAAGTTCTCCACAGGACAGCAATGTGCCCTTGTGGCCAAGAGACCCAATGGCATCCTGGGCTGCATCAAGAAAACTGTGTCCAGCAGGTCTAAGGAGGTTCTTCTGCCCCTCTACTCTGCCCTGGTGAGACCACACTTGGAATACTGTATCCAGTTTCGGGCTCCCCAGTTCAAGAGAGACAGGGACCTGCTGGAGAGAGTACAGCAGAGAGCCATAAGGATGACTAGAAGACTCGAGCATCTCCCCTAGATACTGAGAGCTTCTGGGGCTGTTTAGTCTGAAGAAGACTGAGAGGAGATCTGATCAATGTGTACAAATATCTGAGGGGTGGGTGTCAAGTGGATGGGGCAAATCTCTTTTTGGTGGGCCACAGCAATAAGACAAGGAGCAATGGCTACAAACTGGAACACAGAAGGTTTCACCTCAACATGAGGAGAAACTTCTTTACAGTGAGGGTGACAGAGCACTGGAACAGGCTGCCCAGAGATGTTGTAGAGTCTCCTTCTCTGGAGACTTTCAAAACCCACCTGGATGCATTCCTGTGTGGACTACCCTAAGGGATCCTGCCTTTGCAGAGGGGTTGGACAATCTCTGGAGGTGCTTTCCAACCTCTAAAATTCTGTGATCTGCCTCAGAGTCCACTTGGAGGAGTCGGAAATCTGAAAGTCAGACCACTTTCATATAAATCGAAAGACAGCATCAGCCAAACTCCTTGCATCTCTGCAGATCACTTTCACAAACTCTTTGCTAGTCAGTGTGTATATGATATTGTATAAAAACAGACAGAATGGGCTTAGCTAGCTATTCTGTCTAGTTTAATGCCTCTTCTGTTTTCTTTTCTACCCTGTTGAGAGGTATTTCCTAAGGAGATGTGCCCTGAAGTGTGTTGATTTCATCTTACTGCAGTAAGTGAAAGTAAGAGGAATTTTGGAATGGGACAGTTAAAAGTCTCCCCTATGCCTCCTTATCTCAGCTAAAATGTTTAAGTGAAAAGTTTTCTATTTCAGCAAAGCAGAAAAAACGCTCTCAAAGAACTGTGAGTCACTGGAGCCTCATTATTTTCCTATTGTAAGGCTTCCCTGTATGTTTTCATAGGTGCAGCTAACACTTCTCTCAGGAGACTGCGCTGTAAAGGCTCCTGTTTCACACTAAGAGCTCTACCTGCCGTCAGTGTGTTGTGAACATCCTGCCATTTTCAGCAGTTATGAGGCAGCTATGCAGGCACTTCCTTGCACAGACACTTCATACTTCCCCAGCACCCTTTATCAAAGGAACAAAGCAGACCACCTCCTATAGGGAGGTACATCAGTGTGAGCCATATTGTACAGATGGGAAAAAAAAAGGATGCAGAGGTTTTGTTTCTCCCAAGGCAGCTGCCTCCGGCTGACACAAGAGAGAAAACAAGAGGATGATCTAGGAAATACAGTCTATTAAATTATGCTCTCTGGGACAGGACCACAGCAACTGTCTAGTCCTGAGTGTGGAACAAACCAGTGTCCTCTCTAAGGTCCTACCTGTCTCAAGGAGGAAATTAGAGTTATTTGTCCTTCTCTTCTTGCTGTACAGGTGTCACATAGAATCACAGAATCAGTTAAGCTGACAAACATCCTTTAAGATCCCTGAATCCAATCATTAACCCCACACTGCAAAGTCCATCACTAAACAGAATCATACACCTTACAAGGTTGGAAGGATCTCCCGAGATCATCAGGTCCAACCCATCTGCCAAAAGCAGGATCCCCTAGGGTAGTTCACACAGGAATGCATCCAGGTGGGTTTTGAAAGTCTCCAGAGCAGGAGACTCCACAACCTCTCTGGGCAGCCTGTTCCAGTGCTTGGTCACCCTCCTCTTGTTGAGGTGAAACCTTCAATGTTCCAGTTTGTAGCTGTTGGTCCTTGTCTTACTACTGCAAAACACTGAAGAGATTGGCTCCATCCACTTGACAGCCACATCTCAGATACTTACAGACATTGATGAAATCTCCTCTCAGTCTTCTCTTCTCCAGACTAAACAGCCTCAGGGCTCTCAGTCACTCTTCACAGGGGAGATGCTCAAGTCCCCCAGTCATCCTTGTAGCTCTCCACTGGACTCTCTCCAGCAGGTCCTGTCTCTCCTGAACTGGGAAGCCCAAAACTGGATACAGTATTCCAGGTGTGGTCTCACCAGAGCAGAGAAGAGGGGGAGAAGAACCTCCCTAGACCTGCTGGACACACTTTTCTTGATGCACCCTAGGATGCCATTGGCTCTCTTGGCTACAAGGGCACATTGCTGTCCCCTGGAGAACTTGCTGTCCACCAGGATTCCAAAGTCTTTCTCTGGGGAGCTGCTCTCCAACAGGGCAACCCCTAACATATACTGGTGCCTGCTGTTATTCCTCTCCCTAGATGGAGGACCCTGCACTTGTGCTTATGGTTAGCCTCTGTCCAACACTCCAGATCTTGCTGGATGGCATCACAGCCTGTCCCTAAGCCATATTCCACAACTCTTTTAAATACCTCCAGGGATGGTGACTCAACCACACCCCTAGGCAACCTGTTCCATTCTTGGTCCTAAACAGGAAGAGAAAAAGATAAGCAGTGCCCCATCTATCATCAAAACTTAAGGACAGGAATATACCTACTAGAAATAATAAGCAGTGGTTTGGAAGGCAAACCTTTTCCAAAAGATCAGTCAGTGGAGCTCATGCCACACACTACCATGACAGCAAGAAGATTAAGTCTATCAGCCACACAAACTTCAAATGTTATACAAGGTATGATCAAAGTAAAGAAAGAAACATCGACTCCTGTCTCATACCAGAATAAACTCATCTCTTGCTGGCTTCAGTAAGGAATCCCCTACAACAGATTTCACTCCATCTAAAACTAATTCAGTTTGGCAGCTCCTGAGTCTCTGTGCAGACTTCCCATATTACAGTGACTAATAAGTCCTGAAGCTAAACTAAAAACCAAAATTGTTCCATTGGAGACTGGGATCAGCAAGAGAAGACTCTGAGAAAAGCAAATGAAAATGATGAGAGTGGCTGTTAGGTCCTCCTCACGTGTGCTACCTCTAAGAAATGACTGAGCAAAGATTGATGTGGTTTAACTTGTAAACATAAGCAAGATGAAACATGAAAGAACAAACAACGCGTAAGGGCTAACATGAAGAAAGAAATAATGCATCCTCAGTACCTATCTTGGAGAACATCACTACCAACTAATTTAAATCACAGCAAAGAATTTAGGCAGCACATGAAGCTCTCTCACAAAAAGGGTATGGAATGGATAGCTTAAAAATGATACTTCACTATCAAAGTGTCTTCATCCAACCTGTTAGTTACATCTCCAAGAGAAGATACAGGTAAACCTAATTCTGCCTTGGTTTTGAGGGGTGCACTACGTATTTTCATGAAGTCACTTTGGTCCTAATTTCAATTACTCACTTCTTCAACTAGCTTGCACACTGGAAAAAAAAACAACAAACCAAACCAAAACCACCACAACACAACACAATTTCCAGTCAGGTACAATTTCACTGCAAGCTATCAGGTACAATGAAACTCTCTGCCTGTTCTCCTATTCACTGACAAGTACTCATCAAGTTCAGTGATCAGTATCATAGCTTTGTAGCTACCTACCTATTTTTGTTCAGTTGTTACATCTAAGTTTACAGCAGAAGTCAGTAATAAGCTGAAATACAGTACAAAGATCACTTGTTATGTTAACGCTGCGGTCCTGGCCAGCACAACCACTGGGCAAAATAGCACCCCTGGGTACCCTGAGCAGGAGATGAAGCAATGCTTCAACTTCAGCAAGCTGAAATGAACCTCCACAAAACTATCAAAAGAAACAAAAAACATGATATGGAAATATATCTTCTCAAGCAAATTACTGCCAGCACAGTGTAAGTTACAGCTGTTCTCTTTGTAATTTATGAGCTGCCTGTTTTAAACAGCAAGTACCAAAGGACAAAGGAAATATTTCATCCTAATGCTGAGCTTTGCCTCCTGTGTCAGTTCCTAAATGTTCTCAAAAATACAGTTCTCTGGTAGATGACTTCCCCTCTCTGGCAGCATGGAATCAGATATGCTCATGCCTCCTGCATAGGGAAAGGCTTAATTATTAGGTACCATTATTATTACTACTACATTCTTCCCATATTTGACTTCTCTCCTGCCAGCAGCAGGTCTCTCCTAGTCTCATAACTCCTATATTGCAATAAGAAATCATCTCAGTTTTCAAAAGGCTGAATCTTCTGCCCTCTAAGGGACTCTAGTTAACTTCTATGTTCTTGTGCCCTCCTGACTTTAGGAAGCACTGCTTGCTGCATCCAGGCTGCATCAATAGAATGTGTTTACCTTTTGTGTCCTGCATCACAATAGAGCTGTACTTCAAGAAGGTTATCAGTAGGTTGCTCGTTTGCACATCAGCATCCAAAGGTAGCTCTGCAGAGCTTATAACTGGAACAAAGCAGATAAGACACGTTTACCCTCTACAAATACAAGAGATAACTATAGAGAGAAACAAGTCACACACTCACAGATCCGTGACAGGATCATCTTATTTGCAAGGTCACCTGACCTCCTCCTCCATGACCACAACAGCCAAGATTTTGTGTTGAAGACCAGTAAAATTCTGACAGAAAGCGCTTCTCCTGCTCTAAGTACAGGTTATGATGCACAGCAAAGTGCTACCCTTCTGTCCTGCCTCCCCTCTCCCACCGTGAAGGAGATCAGCCTGCTGTTTTAGCACTCATCAACATTCCCAGACTAGGGAGCTCAAGATATTTTCACCAATATCCAACTAATTCTTACAAGCAACACAGCTAACATTCACATCATTCTCAGTTTTGAGGAAACATGCACAACAAAAAAAAAACATCTGAGTTTCAGCAACAATGTAATTTCAGTTCCAAAAGATCCACATCAATTCCATTCTCTCCTCCCAAAACCAGCTTTTCTTGCAGAAGCAACACACAAGACAGTAATGCAACAATTATTGTATGACCAAAATGGCAGAAAAGAGGTAGAGAGAGCAGCTTTATTAAAAAAAAAAAAAAAAAAAAAAATCAAATCAGAAGCAGAAGCAATCATAGCTTGTGCTAGAAAAATCACAACACAGCAGGGAGCAGAAATGTACTTTCCATACCTGCAGCAGAATTGGCATTTCTTTAAGATGCACTCCTTGTTACCACCACCTGTATTTTAACACCAAGCACTGGACATCCATCTGCCTTAAGACTTCACAAGAAGCTACCTCAGTTACTCAGCTAATTGCACAATGTGCCTCCTCTCTTCCCATGCACCATCTGAAGCACTGAGTTTGAGCTGTCAAACCTCCACCAGGTGAGCAAGCCATCTTTTTACTGAGCCCGAGGTGCCTGCAAGGGCCATTCTCAGCATCCTTACTCAGAAAGACTTTCTGTGAAATCTCAAAGTCGGGGGGAAGGGGGAAGATAAGCAGGAAAAACACAGCATGCATTTACCTGCAGATCCTGTCAGATAAGTCTGGTATCATTTAAGATAAATTAGATCAGGAAAAAAAGAAATAAAATTTTAAAAATCAAAGAAATCACTAAACTGATGGAGCTAGTCTAGGAGGACTTCAGCAAAGCATTTAATACAGTTCGGTATACAAAAAAATTGAGTGAAGCAGACAGGTGGGAACCAACACAGACATTTTAAGTAGATCAAAGATCTAGCAAAGAAGAAACAATTGGAGAAATCATTAGTCTGGGAAAAAGCTGCTATTTGAATCCCTTAGGTGTCAGTTTAGGGAACAGTTTACTTTTTTGCAAGTGACCTGGGAACACAAAACAGTTGCTTGCTAATGGTCTGCTCATAGCAGAAATCTGGGGTATGTAAGCACAGAGGAATCAGACTGCACACAAAGAACAGGATGAAGACAAGGACCAGATAATAAATACAAGATGGAAATTCAACAAGGCAAGTTGTAAGGTCAGGAATTCAGGGATTTATTTCCATGGCAAGCTGAGAACTCAGCAGCAGCAAACAAACCACTGTGATAGCATGGCAGACTATCACGTGCCTTATGAGGAGAGGCTGAGGCCTGGGGCTTTTTTGTCTGGAGAAGAGAAGACTGAGAGGGGATTTAACAAATGTTTATAAATATCTGAGAGCTGGGTGTCAAGAAGGAAGGGACAGCTTCTCACTTGTGCCCTGTGATAGGACAAGGGGCAATGGATATAAACTACAGCACAAGAAGTTTCACCTCAACACAAAGGGGAACTTCTTTACTGTAAGGGTCACAGAGCACTAGACTGCCCAGGGAGGTTGTGGAGTCTGCTTCTCTGGAGACTTTCAAGACCTGTCTGGATGTGGTCCTGTTGTGACCTGCACTAAATTATATGGTCCTGCACTGGCAGTGGGGTTGGACTCGACCTCCAGAGGTCTCTTCCAGCCCCTAACGCTCTGTAATCAACGAGATGAGTTACCAGCATAAAACACTGAAGAGTGTGGTCCTACAGCATACAAAGAAACACATTTCCAGTAGAGACAGGAACACAGGAATGCCCTGCACAAGCTGCTGCTGAGACTTCATTTCAAACTCTGTGCATAACTATGCTGATCCCAAGTTCAAAGAAAATTAACTTCTACTTGAATAATTTTAGAGAAAAGCTGGTAAGCAGATCAAAAGAAAAAAGTGTGCTTCTTCTGAGGTCCAAAATACACAGGTGAGTAACCCAACATAGTGCCTTGTTATATCTGTGTAAGGTTAACATGACAAATGGGTAAAAACTGACAGGAAATACAGGTTAGAAAGCTGAAGATTTTTAACCAAGGAACAAGAAACTGCCTCCCCACAGGAATTATTGGAAAACACATTTGTCACATTATGATAGATTTTGATAAATGTGAGGTATTCTGTAACTATGTGCCTGCAATCACAAAGCACTAGATTCTTTTCCAGCTCTATGTGCCTGTCCCAACATGCCTATGCACTCAGACTCATAGGCTTCCACATGCAAAAGGTCATAGGTGGTTTGGATTACAATTGCCAGAAAGCTCTCTCTCTCCTCTGCTTGAGAGAGTCTAGTGTAGAGCCACAAAGATGATTAAGGGAATGGAACATCTTCCTTACAAGGAGAGACTGAGGGAGCTGGGGCTCTTTAGCTTGGAGGAGACTGAGGGGTGACCTCATTCATGTTTATAAATATGTGAAGGGTGAGTGCCAGGAGGATGGAGCCAGGCTCTTCTCTGTGATGCCCAATGACAGGACAAGGGGCAATGAGTGAAAGTTGAGGCATAGGAAGTTTCATGTAAACATGAGGAGGAATTTTGTTACTATGAGGGTGACAGAACACTGGAACAGGCTGCCCAGGGAGGTTGTGAAGTCTCCCTCTCTGGAGATACTCAGACTCAGCCTGGATGTGTTCCTGTGTGATCTGGTATAGGTAATCCTGCTGTGGCACAGGGGTTAGACTAGATGATCTTTTGAGGTCACTTCCAGCCCCTGACATTCTACGATTCTGAAGCTATAGAGATAGCCTAAGATGGGGCTCCCTTTGCAGTAAAAAGACCTGCAGACCACTAGGACACACATACTAAGAACTACATTACCTCTTTTCCATTTATCCTTAGGAATGCAAGGTTTTTCTCACTCTTGAGGAAACAAAAAAGGTATTTATGACCTTGCAAGAAGTGTGGAATTACATCTGGTTTTTGGATGGCTAGGATTGGGGTTCTGAAGGGAAGTGATCTGATCCTGTACACAACTGGATTTTAGTTCAGGAAAAAAGTCTGCTTTAACAAACAATACTTTTCATAGTGGGCCAAGCAAGGCTTAATTATCCCTGGAACTGGGGCGAGCACAGGCACAGAAGGACAAAGGAGACAAACCAACAGTAAAATTTTGGATTCTTTAAGCTGAGCACCAAGAGGCCCCACAGCACATCAGAAGTTCTCATGTAGCTCAGGATTACATAGTTACCTTGAATACAAGATTGTACCCCTTGGAAACAAGAGGCCAAATAGATCAGTGTAACCTCACTGTTCAAATCACATCAAAGAAATTATAACAGGGCCTTTAGCTTCTAAAGGCTGCACAGTCTGAGCGTGAGCTCTTTTAGTCCACTCAATCCTGAAGTCCTGGGACTCCTGACACGTTGCTAACGGGCCCAGCTTGGCAAAGTCTGTGCAATAAGACTAGAAGCTTTTTCACCCCAACATTATTAATAGCTCAAAGATTTTAGCTAAGAGTCTGAAAAACGTATTTATATCCCCAGTGGGTCCTTCTGGAGCTGTTACAATAAACGCAGTGAATGAATATTTAACAACAGTAAGCAAACTGACATTTAGATAACTCTGGTGACAGGCACACTTCATTTACATATTATGCATCAACAATTTCCAGCAAAAGTCTCATTTTTAAAATAAAAAAAAAAAAAAAAGCAAACCAAAAAAACCACTCTGAAGAATACATCACTGCTTATCCTGGTTCATGCTACAGACCTTGATTTTTTTTTCTTTTAAGCACACATTTTGAAACTAAAAGTCTTAATTCACACTATAGGCTAACAGTCAGAGAATTTCAAACCAGAGTATGAATCCATTTATAATCTCAGCCAGCATTAAAAAAAAGCACCTGAAACCCATAAATGGATTCCTACATGTTGCTGCAACTTGAAAAAATAATTCAACTGCACCTTTTTTTTTTTTTCAATGCAGGAAAAAGAAGAAAGCAATCTTTTCATTCCAAAGTCAAAAAAGCCTCTTGCTAACTTTCAGACATAGGCAAATTTTACAGTTGAGATGCAAGACATTAGGAAATGAGGAAGAAATTCTGACATACCTTTAAAAAAAAAAACAAAAAAACAAAAAACCCACCACACAAAAAAACCCCACAAAGCAGCAATACTAAAGCAAAACCAAACCAAGCTGTGGTCCTCAAAAAAACCCCTCTAAATTATCACTGAGATTAGGGATTAGTGAGGCAACAGCAAACAGAAATAAATGATGTTTCCCAATGCAACTGTCACACATTAAAATCAGCTGCTCTCCCTAAACTTAGCAACCTTAGGAGAGGCAAGAAACCTCAAGCTTTGCAAGATCACTGCAGGAGGGAGTTTTTGGTTTCCCCCCTTTTTTTTTTTTTTCTTTCATTATTTGTAAATTAAAAAAGAGAGTACAAGCAAGCTGCAGATGTAGGTAAGCATCAATTCTGTCAGTTGTATAATATGGTGTGTGGGTGGATGCATTTGCAATGAACACGTTGAACAGAAGCCCACAAAATGCCTGTCCCTCTACATTTTACGTTATAAGCACAAGGAGACTTGAGACATCAGGGGCTTTTTAACTGAAGCTTTTGATATCCATGGTAACCAGAGAGAATTTATCCATAAGTAAGATCATCCTTAAACTAGGATATCAAATGACCAGAATAGCTGCTATAACTGAGTAACCCAGGTTGCTTTTCCCCAGAATTATATATAGCGAGATATTCAAGATCTTCCTGAATGTGTTCCTGTGTGATCTGGTCTAGATGATCCTGCTCTGCCGGGGGGGTGGACTGGATAATCTTTCAAGGTCCCTTCCAGCCTTTCATATTCCAGCCCTCCTGACTAGATGTCAGGAGGCAGTTCTTTCCAGTGAGGGTGGTGAGGCACTGGCACAGGTTGCCCAGGGAGGTTGTGGATGCTCCCTCCCTGGAGATGTTCAAGGTCAGGTTGGATGAGGTCTTGAGTAACCTGTACTAGTGGGAGGTGTCCTTGCCTATGGCAGGGAGTTGGAACTAGATGATCCTTGAGGTCCCTTCCAACCTTATCATTCTCTATTATATCATTCTATTTCCCAACTGTGCTCTACTCAAGCTAACCCTTCCTTAAACACTTTCTTGACATCTAGAGCATTTCATTAAAATACATGACAACAGACATTTGATTTCTTCTTTTAAACTAAGATGCATCTATGCATGCCTTAAATGAAAATGGTTTTATCTTAGGTTATTTCAAAGAGTATTTATGTGGCAAGGTAACAACTAATTTAGAAGAAAGATCTCAGGGCAAGCACTCATTCACAAAGCCTACCACAGAAAAGGCAAGAAGGAGGTTGAATTCAAATCTCAGTTAACTCAAAGCTGGAGACAAGTACATTAATGACAAGCAGAAATTGACTTCAATTCTCCCTAAATCTGTTTCAGTGACAAATAATCCCAAGCAAAGAATCTGACACTAGAATTATTGGTAAGTAAAAGCCTACACAGAATACCTAATGGGCTGGTTGTATCTTCATGCAGACAATGGAACAGAATTGTTTTCAGAAAGAATATCAGCATATTTACTTCGAGCAATATACAAGGCAAAACAGAAATCGAAGAACCTTGCTCACATTTATTAAGGCAAGTTGCTCAAGAAAGAGACCACCAGGTTACATCTGCTCCACATAGACCTCATTAGCTGCCACTTGGAGAAAATGCTTTGCTAGTTACTTCACAGTTTGCACTTGTTTTTCCCCAAGAGAACATCACATTTCTTACCATCAGAAGAAGGCGGGGTGGTTCCAAGCGGAGTGACTGGTGTGGCTGGAATTGGGCTGGTTGGTGTTGTCATCAGCCCCATTTCAGGATGGCTCTAAGAGAAAACACAAATGCCCAGACATACACAGGTCAATAGCTTCCCTAGGTGCTACTAGAGATTGTTACTTGTACTGTTCCACGCTCTCACATAACAGACAACTCATGAAGTCTCCAGAAACTTCATGAGTTCTCCTCTTCATGAAGGCTCTCCTCCAAAAAGCAAGGCTATGTTTCCTGACTTTGGACATCTAAGAAACCCTTCATCAAGCAGAAATAGCTCCCAAAGTGTCAGCTTTCCCCAGCAGACAGGTAACATGTCCTTCCCCAATGTAGAGTGGAAAAAGGGACAGAGAAACGTACACTGCCTATAGCTTCCAATTCCCCCCAAAACAACCCAAGGATGTGCATTTGAGGTCTTCTTTCAAGACCCTTTTATTTCTCTTTCTAAAAGCAAATTCTCCTCGCTCATATCCTCCACCTATTTATACTCGAAGATGATGGCAATTTATTACTTTCCTGCCTCACCATAAAGGCCAGACACAGGAGGAAGAGAGTGCATAGCATAAATAACGCCATCATTATCGATCCTTTCAGCTTCCATCAGTCAGTTACTCTCCCCATTTCATCTTTGCTAATAGTTGCCTGCCTAATTACTGCTTTGGCTTTACTCTTTGTAAGCTTCTGGATCTATCCACACTGGTGAGACTGCAGGCAGTCTGCCACACTATTTTTAAGTCCAGCTGCCAAGCAAAGCGGCCATTTCATAGGGCAAGTTTTACATAAATCCACCTTAATATATCATCACAATTTCAACATAAAATAAAGGGAAACGGAACTGTTGATTTGGTGTCAGTTCCACAGGGTTTTCACAAGTGTATATCCTCTGTGCTGTCCCTTAACATCTTATTTTGTGAGCAACAATAAACACCTGTATTTTATGGGAAGCACAGACATACAATACTGTTAGTTCATGCTATACAGACTGCACTTGTTCAAAGACAATTTTAGATCATTACAGGTAGTGATTCAAACTTTTAAATACAATTTTAGGACCTGGGGGTCCTGGTGGATAGAAGGTTGACCATGAGCCAGCAATGTGCTCCGGTGGTCAAGAAGGCCAATGCCATCCTGGGGTGTATTAGAAGGGCTATGGTTAGTAGGTCAAGAGAGGTTCTCCTCCCCCTCTACTCTGCCCTAGTGAGGCCACATCTGGACTATTGTGTCCAGTTCTGGGCTCCTCAGTTTCAGAAAGACAAAGGAACTGCTTGAGAGAGTCTAGCACAGAGTCATGAAAATGATTAAGGGAGTGAAACATCTTCCTTACAAGGAAAGACTGAGGGAGCTGGGGCTCTTTAGCTTGGAGAAGAGGAGAGTGAGGGGTGACCCCATTCATGTTTATAAACATGTAAAGGGTGAGTGGCAAGAGGAGGGAGTCAGGCTCTGCTTAGTGATGCCCAACAACAGGACAAGGGGCAATGGGTGGAAAGTGAGGCATAGGAAGTTCCATGGAAACAAGAGAAAGGTTTTTCACTGTGAAGGTGACAGAACACTGGAACAGGCTGCCCAGGGAGGTAGTGGAGTCTCCCTCTCTGGAGATATTCAAGACCTACTTGGATGTGTTCCTGTGTGATCTGGTGTAGGTGATCCTGCTCTGGCAGGGGGGTTGGACTGGATGAGCTCTCGAGGTCCCTCCCAGCCCCCTAACCTTCTGTGATTCTGTAATTTGCCATTGAAAATCTTACATAAACCAGGTTTGCTTCCACAGATCTGTGGTGGTGTTTACCTTGCTTTTCCCCAAACACTAAGCATCAGCTGAGAGGTGACAGTGCCACCTAGCAGCAGAAACTGAGAGCCAGCAAAACGCTAAGTATACCAAAACGTCAACACTTCAATCATCAACACGGCTGCATCTGCTCTATGTGCCTGCACAGTGGCAGGCAGTCATTCATGCAGTGCCTAGCAATGGTCATCAACATACACAAGGCCATTCACCAGATTTTGAGAGTTAGTTTTGGGGAGGTTGTTTCTGTTTTTGTTTGGGTTTTGTTTGTTTGTTTTTCCCAGAAGTACAGCACACCCTACCTTGCCTGCTCTTAAATGAAGGCTCACAGACAATCCACCTCCACTCCAATCAAACCCACCGATCACTGGCCACTTCAACCATCACTTTTGCAAATCCTTTTATTTTTAATTAAGAGCTCTTATTACAGCCACTCTTCTCCTGCCCTACTCTTTTCCCTGTCAAAGGCCTCTCTTCCCTCAGGGATATCTTGGCAACAGAAAGGTCTGAGCTGGTATTACACAGAACTAAAGAGCAGAAATCTCACAAGTGGTAGGAATGAATAACCTGGAAATGGGAAATAGGGAACCTCAGCAAATTAACCACCTGTGGAACAAAGCTTTCTTCAGAGGCTGGAGATCTGCCTACCAGATCTGACAGTATTGGTGATGGAAGAGGAGTCCCCAGAGGTCTCCTCTGCCATGTCTAGTGTCTAGCCTGTGATGTATTGTGCTGGTTTGAGCTAATTGGAATATTTTAATAGACTAAATTGTATTATAGGCTGTGAAAGGAAAACAATGGTGATGTCTACTTCACTCATAGGCTTGCTGAGATGTTTAGGAATAAGAACTCAAAACAAAAGATAAGTCAGTCAGGCACAGTGTCTGGGGCTGTCTAGCAGCTTCTGGCTTCTCCTCTCTGCTGAGTAACCTCACTAACCACTTTTCCTCTAATCCCCTGGCCGATCCTCAAAAAAAATTCACCTTGCGTGTAAGGCAAACCTTGGGGTAAGGTATAGGGGTGGGGAGAAGGTGGAAGGGTGGTTGGGAGCCCCTCCTGGGGTCTCTGATTTCTGGGAGGGGTGTTGTGCTTCTGTATTACCTTTAACTTGTATGTTTCTGTAAATATTCCTGTATATAGTGTATGTATCTGCTTGTACATTGTGCTGAGCTGTAAATAGAGCTTCATCTCAACTTCCAGCCGACTGAGTTCTAGCCTGGGTCATTTTACAAAGTGTGGGGGGCGGGGAACTCCCAAACCATCACATCTATCATGCACTCCAAGGGCCTGAAGTAACTGGGGAAAGGCTTTAACTTTTGTCTACACCATTTTTCTCACAGATTACCATCAGGGCTTGTAAACCAAAATTAAAGGCCTAAACCTGAATGTTCTTCCAAACACACCAGCCGATCCTTCCAGCCAGCCACAGCACAATCACCAGATCAGACAAACTTGTCATGTCTCCCAGCAATAATCACCTTTGGAAATTCATACAGTGTTTAGAAAAGCATGCAGATGTTTGTGATGAGAGGTACAGAGCAGTCCACTGCTTCTCAGAAGGCTGCCATGGCTGTTTCTTCACCGTAAACAGCAAAAGGAGAAGTGCTATGCTAAGGCAACAGCCTCCCAAGCAAGAGGGGTTGAGCTTTCCAAGGACGTTTGAACAGAAAATAGGTTTTGAAACAGTCCTCACATGTCAATTAGTTCCTAAGCAAAGGATACCCAGACAGACAACAACATGCAGACAGCCAGCATGGCTTTACTAAGAGCAAGTCCTGCCTGACCGATCTAGGAGCTTTCTACAATGGAGTGACTACATCACAGGATGAGAGAAGGGCAATGGATGTCATCTGCCTGGACTTCAGCAAGGCCCTGGACGTGGTCCCCCACGATATCCTTCCCTGTAAGTTGGAGAGATATGAATTTGATGGGGGGACTGTTAGTGGATAAGGAACTGGCTGGATGGTCTTACCCAGAGGGTAGTGGGCAATGGCTTGATATCCGGATGGAGATAAGTGACAAGTGGTGTCCCTCAGGGATCTGTACTGGGATCAGTGCTGTTTATTACCTTCAGTAATGATACAGACAGCAGGATTGAGAGTGCCCACAGCAGGTTTGCAGATGGTACCAAGCTGAATGGTGCAGTCATTATGCCAGAGGGATGGAATGTCATCCAGAAGGACCTGGATGAGGTCCCTCTGGTGCACCTCATGAGGTTCAATAAGGTGAGGTGCAAGGTCCTGCACCTGTGTAAGGAGAATCTTCATTATCAATGTAGGCTGGCAGATGTTGTGATAGAGAGCAGCCCTGCGGAATAGGACTTGGGGACCCTGGTGGACAAAAACCTGGATGTGAGCCAACACTGTGCATTTGAGGCCCAGAAGGCAAATCCCATCCTGGGCTGCACCAAAAGCAGTGTGGACAGCAGGCCAAGAGAGGTGATTCTGCCGCTTTACTCTCCTCTGATGAGACCTCACCGGAGGACTGCATCCAGGTCTGGGGCCCTCCACACAAGAAGGACATGGACCTGATGAAGAGGGCCCAGAGGGTGGCCACAAAACTGATCAGAGGGCTGGGACACTTCTCTTAGGAAGACAGGTGAGAGCGTTGGGGCTGTCCAGTCTAGAGAAGAGAAGGCTCTGGGGAAACCCTTCCAGTGTCTGAAGGGGACCTACAAGAAAGCTGGGGACGGACTGTTCACAAGGGTGTGTAGCAGTAGGACAAGGGACAATGGGTCTAGATCACAGAAGGGTAGATTTAGAACGTACATTAGGAAGTTCTTTACTGTGAGGGTGGTGGAACACTGGAACAGGTGGCTCAGGAAGGTGGTAAGTGTCCTGTCCCTGGAGATGTTCAAGGCTTGATAGTGCTCTGAACAACCTCATGTAGTTGGGGATATCCCTACTTACTGCAGGGGGGTTGAACCAGATGACCTTTAAATGTCACTTCCAACCCAATGTATTCTATGGTTCTATGCAGTCTGAGCACACTCAGACAGAACAACTCAATCAACTTTGGAGCCAGATCAGCCTCTTACCCTCGACCTTAATTTAATGAGAGCATAAATTGCTCTGATAGCTGCAGCAATTTTATCCCTACCATCCTCCTCCTAAAGCCAGCATCAATAGGGCACAGAAGGCACTCCAAGCAAACCTTCCTATTCAATGGGAAAAATATTTCATTTCAACATGAGCTGTGCTCTCAAAACTTTACTCATTTTCTGTCAAGGCAGGAAGCATTTCCTTAAATTATCATAAACTCAGGCCTTGGCCTGCTTCTGACCTTTCATGATTATCTACACCTATCACAAATATGCAGGGGTGAGAAAGAAAACAAAAAACCAAAACTTATCTTTTCACTGATTCCATTCCTGACTCTAATTTCGAAGAGACATCCACTACAAAGAAACAGGCAAACAAGGCACTGAAAACTCACTTGTGCCAGAACTGTGATGAAATTCCGGTTTAAGTGAACAGCTTCATAGAGGGCCAGAAGGATTGCTTCATTCGTTCTGTGGACACAGACAAAAGCACAGTTAGCAAAAGGCTAACACCAGATGAAAATCCCAAGAGCTAAGTCTTTGAGAAGCATGACCTATCTGAAAGAATTTTTTTTCAACTATATAAAACTCTTGCTTGTGCAAGCTACACGTTCTTCTGATTATCAGTAGTGCTTAACCACCCATTAAAATAACTGGTTTTAGAGCTCAACTACAGTTTGTGTCCCCTTTCTGCTCAAGGTCTCCCTTGCTGCCCTTAAAGCCTTCTCATTTAAGGACAGAGGTTCCTACAGATACCTCAAACCCTCATATTTATTACTTTACCGCCTTGACTCAGAAAACACGTTGTTAGGGACAAGAGTGCACAAACCATCACTTCCCATCACACCTATTGTCATGCCTGATATAAACTGAAGGGTTTGGGTTATTTTACACTCTTCATTACAAGCAAGTGGCTCCTCCTGTTGCACTCTCTCACTTTAAGAAGGATTCCTTTGTTCACAGGGCTGTGGTACCATTTAAGTTAAAACAGAACTTGTGTCTTCAGTTTGCTTTACTTCAAGATGGAGCCAGTCACGTTGCTTAGTGTGGTGAGTTGCCATACACTGTGTAACTAACATCTATGCACTTACTGGACCGAGATCTTCTCATCAGCATCTGCTATGAACATGCTGCCCACCTATGGAAATAAAGAGCATTGCACAAGAAGAATTAGTGAGAGCCGTTGGACAACAGAGAAGGCAGGGATTTAACTAAACCAGAAGGGCCATGGAGAGGTGTTCTCATCCAAGGCACGCATGAAACCTTCTTTCTAATACTAGTAAAATACAAATGGGAAACAGGATGGCCATCTACAAACACATTTTATTTTGCACTACCATCATTGACCTATGCTTCAGCTGTCAAATTAGTAAAGAAAAAAAGGACTGCATCTTGAATCCCAACCTGGATTAAGTCTGTGATTCTGTAAGAGGACAAAGATCATGTCCTACTTATGCATGTCACTCTTGACTAATGGCTGGCAACACTGATCTGTCCTTAATTACAGGAGATTTACCCATCATTTAGTTTTCAGACTACCATTAAATCTCAAAGCCAAACTGAACAAGGGGAAGAGTGGATACTCCTCACAAGAAAGACACTCACAATTGCTTCAGAAGGCTAACCCACTGAAGACGCAGACACTGTCCATTACAGAATCCAAGCTCACTTCATAGCTACAGTGCAGCCAGGCTTGAGAAGCAAGACAGTAAACAAACAGATCTCTGAAGCTAGTGGCAGACTACACTGCCCCAAAAACAGTCAGTTTCTCTGTTTTGAGGGTGCATCAGTAAAGCAGCAATTTGGTTTTGAAAATAAGCAGCTGTTTAAAAGTGTCCAACAAGTGACTGTGATTTTTAAAATAAAGTGAACTAGGATGAATAAGATAGAGGCAAACAACTTCAATTATCAATACCAGAACAGAGATAGTCTTTGAAGAATCTTTCCCAGCCAGACAACATGCCTCTCAGAATGCAGCCATTTCAGTTGTATTTCCTTCAGATTGGATCAATGCATCTGCTTCTCCAGAAGCCACACCCCAAACTCTCAGTTTCTGGAAACACCCTCCCACTGAATTTCCAAGAAGGCATCTATTTTAAGAACAGAAAAGCACTGCTTCCTTGCTTACCATATTAGTGAGAGCTGAGAAGAAACCACTCTGGTGCTCCTCTTCCTTATCTTTGTATTGCCTGAACAAAAATGGAGTAAGGAAGTTCAGGGTTAGAAACGGAACTAAGGTTGCTTTATCTAAACGCCTTGAGACCAGTCTTATCCGATAGTGATATAAGACAAAACTTCAACATGTAAAAGTCCTTTCAAGAACACCTAAAATAAGATGCAAAGAGCGTTAAAATATCTGTCAATTGCCTGGGCTGTTATGGAGGATAAGGCAGCCTGAGCTAACACCAAAGGAAAGGGAGCAAGCGACTTGGGAAATTTTGCTCTGCACTGGCAAAACAGTAATGAACCACATGGCACACACACAGTCAGTAACCACAACACAGTTCTATTTCAGCCACCATCCATCACATACTAAACCAATCACCCTATGGCCAGCAGAAATAGTAAGGGCCATTATGGTTCCTGCTCGATTCTGCCTGATCCCCCATTCCTGAAGTAAGTGAAGGGACTGGAACTCAAGTAAGAAAGGTCGAATACATTGGGTACCTCAGATTCAAGCTAAGTTACTCCACTTAGCACTCAAATAGACTGGCAAAGCTCAGTTGGCCATTTATTGTGTCTTTCATACAGGAATCCAATCACACATAATCCAACACGCAAAGAAAATTCTAATTTTTTGGGGAAGAGGGAAAGAAACAGATAAGCATATCAGGCCACAGTCTGGGACAGCTTTTGTCAAAATGAAAGAAGTTGGGTGGGTGAAGCTTCTTCTGCTTTAACAATTTATTTTGTTAAATACATTTACATGGCTTGATCTTGCAAGTCATCTGCATAGCAAATCTTCAGAAGAATTTAAACTTTTTATATAGATAGATTGATTTTGAGAATTCTGCTGTACAAAGTCTTGAGTTGCTCAAGTGAAACTGATGGAAGTATCCACATTTTCTGAAGTCTTTTCTTCTTAGGAAAACACACATTTTGTGCTGTTGCTTATGAAGCAGAAGATGAGAATATGCTACCCTTGCTGATGGCTTTCTGGCTCTTTCTTCAGAAGCACTCAATGCTTTCCACCAGTGGCAAAAGCATAATCATCTCAGTTCTGGCACATGGATAGTCTTGGATACATTTTTTTGATTTAGATCATGCTCCAGTTAAAAGATCTGTTGAGTGCCACTCTGTTAGAAAATTCATTTATCTTTTCACTTGAGACTAAGATTTAATAAAAGGTTCATACAGAGGTAAAATCCATGGTAGTAAAAATACACAACAGTTATCTTCCCCTACAGCAAGATCTCTCCTGAAGCACATCAGCACACCTGGTGCAAGTGCATTTACACTTGCAATGACAGCAACGACTGAGCTGAAATACCTCAAATCATAAGACTATTCTCTATCTCTCCAGGTGAAGCAGAGTTGTGAGGGGACAAGTAAGTACTTTACACCAAAAAAAGTTCATGGAAAAGTATAGCAACTATCATGCATTGAAAAGTAAGGTTTTACCTGTTATATTCTGATAAAGCCTGGGCAATTACAAGTCCCATTCCCTGAAAAAGAAGCATTAAAAAAAAAAAAAATCTTTACATTGGGAATGTCAAATGCAGGAAGTCACACAATGAACCTACAGAGCAGTGCTGCCCCCTCCCAAGATAAGCTAGCATGCCACAAAGAATTTCCCTTGAAGCTCTGTGAACTATTCATACAGGCTATGATATAACAAAAACATCATCCAAAACTCAAGACATCAAAATTTAAAGCTGCGTATCTAATTACTAGGTTCAGCATAACTCCTCACTGCCTAGCTTTTTCACCCCCCATCACCACTCAACAAGTGATCACATAGAATCAACCAGGTTGGAAGAGACCTCCAAGATCATCCAGNCAGTACCCCCAGGTCTCTTTCTGCCTGGCTGCTCTCCAGCCACTCTGTCCCCAGCCTGTAGCACTGCTTGGGGTTGTTGTGGCCAAAGTGTAGAGCCCTGCACTTAGCCTTGTTAAATCTCATCCCATTGGCCTCTGCCCACCCATCCAGCTTGTCCAGGTCCCTCTGCAGGGCTCTCCTACCCTCCAACAGATCAACACCTGCTCCTGACTTAGTGTCATCTGCAAACTTACTGATGATGGACTCAGTCCCCTGGTCCAGATCATCAATAAAGATATTGAACAGGATCAGGCCCAGCACTGATCCCTGGGGGACACCACTAGTGACTGGTTGTCAACTGGATATGGCACCATTCACCACCACTCTCTGGGCCCAGCCCTCCAGCCAGTTCTTGACCCATATCAGAGTGAAATCATGATCACTGATGAAGTCATGAGCTGCCTAAGAAAATGCAAAAGTGCACTTAGGATAGAAACCCATTATACTGGTGCTGGCTACAGTGGCAGTGTTAACAGACCTTCTTTCTACCATGCTTACATTCATTAAAACCATATGTAAAAGCATCCCCAGCAGTGCAGAGGAATCAAATACTCACATTGAGTGTGGCTTCATCATCTACAATAGAGAGCTTCACAATGTAGGGATTCACTGACTGCTCAGGGGCAAGGGAGAAGATGAAAAAGAAAATTGGTTATAAGTTCAGCCTTAAAGAGGCACAAAACCCCACCTTTATCTTCCCAAGTTTACCACCTGAGAAGAATCTCTCTCCTGTTCCACAAAGCAGAATATATACAAAGCAACAGAAGTCACAGCACACACTAAGGCTGCCAGGCTTGGGACATCTTCTCCTGACTGGCTCAGTCAGGCAGCCTCCTGATTTTACTAAAAAGGTGTCTCTGCTCCGTTGCTGGCTCATCTGTCAGTCTTGAAAGCAGAGCAGCTGTCCTGCAAGACTGTTATCTGTGACACACACACTGTTATGCAGCAGGAACAAGCAGTGAAGCTGGGACTGAACTTCAACATTCTGCTATCTCCTTACTGCAACACCTTGCAAAAATTGCTTAAAGAAAGGAGAACTCAGGAAGGCATAACAATGTGACAGACTCATCTGCTGCTGGGGTTAGAGCTCAACACTCCTAGCAGTTTACCCCACTGAGGCTCTGGAGAATATGAATTCTTTAAACTGAGCTGAACAAAGCACACAGGCTCCATCTATGAAGAGAAGTCCTAATGATTTAGGGGGCTTTTTGGATCAGCAATGCACCTTTGTTTTTCCTGGCTAGTATGTGTCAGGGCAAAACAAACAAAGATGATGTGGATCAGGACTGAGAAGAAAAGGCTCTCTGTATTAAGTCCAAAGTGGATGGGAGAAATAAAACACAAAGCATGTATCAGACACAACCCTACAAGTTACAGTTACCATGTGCCTGTGGCTTGACAGCATGGTAAAAATAAGACTGATCAAAAAGACACCACTCATGGTTACTCCCTGCTTTGGGAGGATGAAGCTTTCTTTATGGTTCAGAAAAAAAATTGATCAGAACAGACCAAGGCTTGCTCAGTCTGTCAGCCTGCCTCCAGCAGCACAGAGTCCTGTCTGGCGTCTCAAAAAAAAAAAGAAGACAGAAAACTCACTGTCTGTGCATGCTTCATGCACAGACATCTCAAGGCTGGACCAGAGGCTCCAACTGTACAAGCAGGCTCCCCTTCAGAAATTAGATTTGGTCAATCTCAGTAAAACAAAACCAAGTTTCACAATTCATAATTAAAAGCAGATTACAAATAATCCTTGTAAATACACCTTGGTTTTGCTAATTTCAGTCACTCTCCCAATACAATAAGGAAAAACTCCACACCACAGCTCACGCATGGAAGAGAGGCCAGCCTATGATTCATGACCCATAGAAGTGATGTGGCTGTTAAAGGCAACGGTCAACACAGCTATGCTGGATTAGAGGCTGCAGGGCTATCCAAACTCCCAGATGTGAGGAATAAGCAAACTGGGAGATACTATGCTGACTAACACCACCAGGCTGCTCTGACACCTAGTCATACACTCTGTCCCATCACAGGAAAGGAGGAGTGAGTTTGTTGTCATCTCTGGTCTACAAACAACTCTTCACCCTCCCACTGCCCTTGGCTTTCCAAGATGCATGTTCCATGTCTCCTGCCTCATGGCAGCACCATGTCATCAGTGCATGTCTGACAGGGTCACAACTCTGGCCTAGCTTTCTACAGATCTCTTTCCAATCATCATTTCCATAACTGCATTAGTCTGTTTAATCTCTGTCAGAAGTATTCCATTCCCCTGACATATTCCATGCCCCCTCTAGGCTTCCCCAACTCCTTCTGACCAGTGTAACCCACACCATGCTGCCTTGCATGGGACAAGTATCCCGCTCAAGCATGCCAGTCTGTACCAGCATGTTGAGAGTATTTCCTGTGCTGCCCACAGGCTGTGCAGCTTTCTCCTGCCCCTCCCTGAGGGCAAACAGTTCCACTCATTGTCTGCAAGCATTAGTGTGCATATCTATGATGTAAGTCAGCAACATGCAACTTGTACAAGCACCTCTAAGTCCTTCCCACTTCCCTGTTCTAACCTTGCTGTCTCAGGGTTCAGTTCCCCCTCTCGCTGGGAACTGCGGCAGAAGTTCTGCAAGTCTAAGTCAGGTCTTCCTTTCCACAACATGCAGAAACATGCAACAGCCTTAGAAAGTGGTTGATAGGCATTATGAGAACTTCAAAATGCATCAAGGAGGCAGTTATACAAACTCAGAAATAGTGCCTGTCTCCACCTGCCTCCATAGAGAACACAAAAATATGATTCAGAGAACTCAGGTCTTCTATCACTGCTATCAGATAGCAAACACTGCTGCATGAAGATCTTCCTCTCAGTCATTAGGTACAGACACAAACTCCTATAATCTGGGAGTACTCAAGATGTCCTCCATGCTCTAACCATTAAATCACAGAATGTTAGGGGTTGGAAGGGACCTCCAGAGATCATAGAGTCCAACCCCCCTGCCACAGCAGGACCATACAACCTAGTGCAGGTTGCACAGGAATGCATCCAGATGGGCCTTGAAAGTCTCCAGAGAAGGAGACTCCACAACCTCTCCAGGCAGCCTGTTCCAGTGCTCTGTGACCCTTACAGTAAAGAAGTTCTTCCTTCTGTTGAGGTGAAACTTCCTGTGCTCAGTTTATACCCATTGCCCCTTGTCCTATCACAGGGCACAACTGAGCAGAGCCTGTCCCCTCCCACTTGACATTTAGCCCTCAGACATTTATAAACATCAATTAGATCCCCTCTGAGTCTTCTCCTCACCAGACCAAAATGCCCCAGGTCCCTCGGTCTCTCCTCATAAGGCAGTGCTCTCAAGTAGATCCCTGTCCCTCCTGAATTGGGGAACCCAAAACTGAACACAATATTCCAGGTGAGGTTTCACCAGGGCAGAGGAGAGGGGGAGGAGAACCTCCCTCAGTCTGCTGGCCACACTCCTCTTAATGCACTCCAGGACAGATACCAACAATCTCATAGAAGTGAAGGTATAACCTATGAGGAGATCATTACCAGGTCATTTCTAAAGCAAGCCCCAGGTGAGACATGCCATAGGAGTATTATATGAAGCCACATAGGTGTGGGAGAGAGCTGATCTCCTCTGTGTCACCAGATGTACCTTCACCTTCAACATAAACCACTGGGAAACATTTTTTTGGTAGAAAAAGAAAGCAGGGAAAAAAAAAATAAGCTGCCCATGTATAATCTTTAGTTAGGTGCTTAGTTTATTTTCACCTCTGTCACACAAATGAAGGGCAGAGTTTACTCAGTTACCCCTCACAAGACTTCCCCCCTCAGTAAGGATGATTCAGCGGCTTTGCTCCCAGCCTTGATGAGGCCACTTCCTCTGCAGGCAGGCTGTCCTGCAGAAATTTGGAGTTTGAATACTTTTTATTGAAGATTTATTTAAAATTATTTCAGTTACGCAAGACTTTTTAATTGTAATAATAAATAAAAAATATTAATTTGCTGACTCCTCAGTGTCAAGAAGTATCTCTTCAACACCTAAAGTCATCTACAAATCAAGAAGAGGCAAGTGGAGGTAGGGCTGTCAGATATACTACATGCTGGCAGACAAGTACACAAAGGGAAAAAAAAATAAAATCACATTTTGACTAATTTCTTTCAGCTCTGCCTAGAAAAAGACACAATATGCAATTCTAGCAGGCTAAACACGATGCAGTGGAATTTCCACCTCAACACTGTCACAGAATCTGTTTAGTCACTATCTGATTTTATGGTTTAATTAGTTAAGAAATCCCCTAAAAGACTGAGAAAGTGATCAAATGCAGCCATCCCTTAAAACATTGAGAAAGAGATCAAATAAACACTCTTCCTCACAGCATTTTGTTTGGCAGCCTTTTGTGCACACTGAGCTTCTCCACTTCCCTAAATACACTCAACTACTTAGTTACTCTTTTATGATTCTCTCACACAGTATGAAGGTAAAAAATATTTTCTCTGAAATCAAGACTGAAGAATTTCTCCGAATCAAGACTTGATTAAATACATACCTGGAATGACTTTTGAAAATTAATAGGTTTCAAATCAGGACATCCCTTTAAAGGGTCCATGCAAAAGACATTTAAATAATATTCACTCCTAGAACAGAAATTAATAAGCCAGCCCAGATCTCAGCTACAAAGGTAATGTGGACAGATATTCCCCAGAGAATTCAAGAGGAGACTACAAAATTCATATCCCCAAAACATGAAAGAACGTCCTGATGCAAAACACAGTGGTATTCACATTAGGCAGGCACAAAACCATAGTCAGCTAACGAATTTTCAGTCTAATTAGATTTTCTCAAGCAGCTGGAAACACAATTTAGCAACCAATGAAGTCAAGAACAAAAGAGAACCTATCAACAGAAGGACAGTTAACTAAAAAGAGAACTCTAAAGGACTTGAGGCATGAAAGTATACTACAACTACAGAGCCAACAAACTGACACTAAAGGCCAAAGAACAGCAAATGAAAGCAGCTACTCAAGGACAAAGATGAGGAGTGCATTAGTACAGGCTTTGCCTATAGCATTGCTTACAAAGGGCATTGTCAGGCAGCTGTCATATAAAACCCTCCTTCAAGTTGCTTTCAACCTTGCCAGATGAACTGCTCAAGATGACACATCTTGACACACCCCTTGCTACACATCTGCCTCAGGCTGCATTGTAATTTTTAAAACAGAAGAACCATTTCTTTTGGGTGCCCAGTTTGAAGACATCTAGGACGATGATTTCCAAAGCACTCAAGTCAATACTCTACAGAAGTAATCTACTGTAAAAAGCAGAGGACAATTCCTATGTACTCACAGCACTCTACCTTACTAAGGACACAAACTATAGTACACAGTGATCCATAGCTCAGAGATGGGATCACTCAGGTCTCTATCCTTTGACCTGCTGCAATAAGACTTCTGATCTTTCCACTCTGTCCTCATCAGTAACCCTACTCATACCACTCCCAACAGTTTCCCCTCATGGCTACAAACTGAAACCAAACTCCAGATTGACCAGAATCTGTAATCTGTGATTCTGGTAACATTCACAGGAACAAGATGTTAACAGGGATTACTTTTGACACTAAATGTAGCTCCTGTCTTTGCCTACTCCCTTGGTCTATTTATAACTTAAAATAAGATCTACTATAAAGCCGGGTAGGTTTTGCAGCCTGCCTCCTCCCAATAATTCTGTTGAGAAGGGGATATTCCAGCACTTCCAATTTTTTTGCCAATCTAAGTTAAGATATTAAGATATTCCTCATTATGGAAAAAAATAACATTGATCATCATTGCACCGGGTTAGGGTGGTAGAACAAACTCACCTGGTAGAATAAACTGCCAGGTTTATTCTCTNCTAACTCAAACGGCCACAGTCATACCTCATGCAAAGAACAAACAACATTAGGTGGTTCTTTTTTACATTTTAAATGTTTCTTTTTCAAGTCAATGAATAAAAGAAGTAAATGGGAATACACCACACAGTAGCATAACCAGTTTAGAAGAAAGATTAATAAATCCTCTGAGAAAGGAATCAGTCAAAGATGGAGACAGACTTCTCTTGGAAATACTAGCTGTGATGTTTCAGTTCATTCTTTAGTCACAGCTTCACCATCTCTTCTGGGGATCTGTGCTCCTTCAGTCTGCTAGTCAGGTTCTGAATCACAAATTCAGTCTGAAGCCCAAGATGACTGACAGCTCATTTTTCTTTGGAGATTATGTATGACTGCAGTCACACATACACAAAGGCAAGCATGCAAGTTCAGCACAACAGTAACTCTTTCAAAGGGACCTTATTCACAGTACTTTCATGAAGTAAATACAAATTCCCTGGGCAGTTTCTTTCATGCTTGCACAAAACAAGCCTATGCCTATCATACACATTTGATCATGCATGTATGTCAGAGTTAGCACAGTATGACTGCCTTGCCAGACTTGTGCAGATACCCTGATAAATGTTATAGCAGGTGCTGCTAAAAACTCATACTGTAGGCTGTCTTAATAATCCAGAGGGCATTATAAGTTGAGGGCATTTTAAGTTATGAAGCAAAGAGAAGTTTCTCTTATCCAGAAGAGTACATACCTCATATTTCCTGTAGTTGACCAGCAAAGCAAGAAGGACAACAGCATCATAGCCATGTTCCCTGCGACTAAGCGGGCTGGACAGGATCTGGAATAAATAATCACATGCTGCTGTTCAGGCCTTCAGGAAGCTTACAGGGACTCTCAGACAGCATTTGGCCATGAAATGTGAATGGAAGAACAAATAATGCCCTAATTGAAAGAGGATATTTAGGGCTGAGGGAGTGTCAGGTGCTTCCATAATGTTCTCCACGCTGCAAAGCTTATTTATCACAAAGAGGATGCACATAGGCTTTCTGGGCATAAAGAGCAAATGTAATCTCCAACAGCACTAGACAGTATCTCAGTGCATCACCAATGCTGTTTTCTGTGTTTCCCTGAGCCTGGTTCCACTTCTAAAGAGCAAGAAAAGAAACCTCACTATCTCCAGGCTGCCTTTTGCAAAATGGTTCCTCTGATACAGGAATTCTCTGTGAAATTAGCACAGAAATCCGTTTGGCTTCTATTTATGCTCAAATGCCTCAAATGAAAATACTTTAAATGCTCAGCAGTGACTAAAAACTACAGACTAGAGTAAGGAGGAGACAGCCTCTCAGGGAAAAAAAAAAAAGAAAAAAGAAAAAGAGACAGCTATGAATGGAAGCAACATACAGTGCCAGTCAGCTATGCTGCACTAAGAAAGCTGAAAAGCAAATCTGAAAGCTCTCACTATGGAAGAAGAGCCCTTGCAGTACAAAGAAGAACCCTTACCTGTAAAATAGCTTCAAATATGCTGTTAATCATCACATACTCGAGGATGGTGTTCTGGCTAATGTTGTCTGTCACCTGAGCAGAAACACAGGTTTTAAAATTTCACCTAAAACCTCCCATGATACTGTAGCTGCCTCTAGCACACGTTGGGAACAGAAGAGTTCTGCTACCAGGTGGACACATTTATCCAGAATCTCACACTTAGTCAGCAAGTCAAGGTGTGACTAGCAGCAGACACAGACATGAAGTAAAAGAAATCTGTCCTGCCTCCCACCCCTCTCTCTCTCTGGCAAGGAGCATGACCCACATACTAAGAGCTCCCTCTTTCCTCTACAGATTGACATTTCACACAGCTGCATGACAAGTCATCAGCAGCTAAGCAGGCTGCAGCACAAGAGGCCGAGAAAGAGAAAACAGGGCACATACGCTCCACTGAGCACTCTCCCATCACGAACAGGGCAGTGAAGACCTCCTCAACACTCAATTATCTCTTATCACAGCTGAAATAGTTGACAGTTGACCGCATCCAAGAGATGATGAGTGGCCATTTGCTCCAATTTCCTCATTCTTCACATCCTCACCACTCATCTACTCCAGACTTCCTGTCTTTCCTCCATCTCTCTCCTCTGTTCCCTTTAGTTACCTGGGACTTCTTAAAAACCCTTTCCCCTAAAAAAAAAAAATCCCTGTGAACCCAAGTGACACTTCCTCTGTTGTCTCTGCCCTTTGCCCCAGGTAGCATCTATTTTATAAGGTGAAAACAGACTGTGAGTCTCTACTGGTACTGCAGTTAGAGCAAGGATGCATATTCTGGGCTGACCCTTACTTTCATTCATAATTTCTTCCCCTTTCTTAAGCTTCACACTACAGCATTCTGCTCAAGTTTTGAGACAGTTCCAGCCCCCAGGATGTGGCTCATATAAAGCCTTTATGTCATTACACAGCTGCTGTTTGTTTACCGTCACCAAGCAGAGGAGCAGCTTCAGACACAAGCTTTTGAGGCTTTCAGAACCTTCTGCACAGAGCAGCGAATCCAAGCTCTCCATCAGGTTCTAAAGAAGAACAATCACATCATTTGAAAACAACTATCAAATTAGGCAATTAAAATTATTTGCAATGTTTGTCATTTAAAAAAAAAAATCCACAACTTTTCAGGGAGATTTAAATGCAACAGCACCAATATAAAGCCAAGTTATTGCCAGAATCAATAATGGAATCAATAATTTCCATGTTCACACTACTGGTTCTCAACATTGTTTTGTGTTAACTGCATTNGTAGGCCCCCTTCAGATATTGGAAGGCTACTAAAAGGTCTCCTCGAAGCCTTCTCTTCTCCAGGCTGAAGAGCCCCAACTCTTGTAGGCTGTCATCACAGCAGAGCTGCTCCAGCCCTCTAATGACTGTAAGCACAACACCAGGATGAATTTCCAATGGTTTTCTCTAGATGTGTATGAGAGATTTGTGTATACACATAATAGATTTTACTCACAAAGCAATACTGAGCTCTACAAATATAATCTTCCTTTTTGTTTGCAAGACAGCAATATTAACATTTAATAGCAGATAAATTAGTTCTGATTAAAAATAGATGCTGTATATAACTGTTTGTCAGATATTCATAAATAATTGGTTTCCAAATACTAAGATACAGGTAGTATAGATATTCTTAGAGGGAAAATGTAGTGCTGATAGGCTAAATATTTTTCACAAATGTACTACTATTTGCAGAGAGATGAAAAATGACTACTTTTTGTAGAGAGATGGAAGATACAACAGGAATTCAGCTTTATCGCTTATTACTTGGCCATTTCCCAAAACTCAGCATCTTCACAGTGAAGAGCCTCAAATTAAGTTTAAAACAGTTTATGTGCTGGTGGGAAAGCAAGGCCATGGGATGTGTCTGCCTGCTAAAAACAAGGCACAAGGTAAGAGTTTCAGTACTAGGTTCTGAAGGCCTCTGACAGCCCTTTTCTGGTGTTCAGATTTCTCAGTCACAGTGACTGCACAGCATGGAACTACAGGAAAAGTGCTTTGTTGTGCAACTAGCAGGTAAAGAACTTCAGGCAGCTGTTTTTAACAAGTGGCTAGAATATTTCCCCCAGAAGTTGCCTCTTGGTAGACATGTCTGTCTAAAAATCACTGGCCCTGGAACTTGGTTGCTGTGCTGCTTCTCTACATTGTCAAGGCCTTACCTTCATACATAGTTCTGCCTTATCAAAACCCACAAGCATGTTGATGATGTCAAAGCCAGAAGTGGATTTGTTCTTCTGATGGACACCCCGAATCAATGCACACAAAGTCTGTAGAGGGGAAAAAAAAAAAAAAAAAGTCAGACAGCAAGATATAAGGCAACGTCTACAAACCTACAACTCAGTAAGAAACTCTTGAAATCTGAAACAAACTATTGTTCTTCAAAGACTAAAGAGATTAAGAATGTTTATAACTTCCACAGATAACAAGTAGCAACTACTCTGTAGACATCACTTCTCCTCTGAAGCAAAGAAATGAATACAAGATGTTTGATACCAGCAGCAAATACATTGCCTGCTAAAGAGAGCATTCCCTATCTCTCAGCATGGTACCTGTAATGCATTGACCACTCTGATTGGGTGCTCCTCACCCAGTGCCTGGATGCAGTGCTGAAACAAGCAGTTGATGTTATCTTTTATCTTCATTAACTCTTCCCCATCCAGAGCCTCCAGCTTGCCTTCTAGATATTCCAAGTTGACCTGTCAGGTTAAGAAGTAGTTCATGCATGTTACACAACCACCGACACCTTAGAAGCTTAAGTCCTTGCTCTGACAGTCTGCTACTTTGTAGCCAGAACAACAGCAGCAAATCAGAGGATGTTCAATGCCTGTTACCTTCATGAGAAACAGCTCCTCCCAAAACCTAGGGTTGCATTTACTGGGGTCCTCCACCTGAAAGAAAAAGGAAGAGCTATGAAAGCAAACAAGAGGAAATCATTCAGGCAGAATTTACAGAAAATCATTATCAAGAGTAGCATCTATGTATGTAAGACCACACATCTGGCTTTTCTCAAGACTGATTCTCAAGACTTCTTGAAGGAATCCTCTCCATGTGTTTGCCAAAATGGTAATGTAGTCTTCTCACCATGCAGCAAAACAAAAGATTCTCTTAGAAAAGCAAATACAGTTGATTGTTTTGCTGTTCATCTACCCTCCTGTCTGCATCTCACTCCTGCTTGCCCCATTATGATGTGGTAGGGTTGTGGACACCACAGCAGCATCATCCCACCTGATGACCAAGTGGTCTGACATAATGGAATTCTGTGTACACAGACTCCCAGAAACAGAAGGACAAACAGAAGCATCTCTCAATTAGGATGCCTCTGCTTGTTTCCTGCATTTTTTTTTAAATAACTTGAGAAGCCATGGCTTCTCATAAAATCAGACAGGGTTGGAAGGGACCACAAGGATCATCTAGTTCCAACTCCCCTGTTATGGGCATGGACACCCTACCCTAGATCAGGCTGGCCAGAGTCTCATTCATCCTGGCCTTAAACACCTCCAGGGATGGTGCCTCAATCACCTCCCTGGGCAACCCATTCCAGGGTTCACTCTCATGGTGAAGAACTTCCTCCTCACATCCAGTCTGAATCTATCCACCTCCAGCTTTGCTCCATTCCCCTTAGTCCTGTCACTACCTGATATCCTAAAAAGTCCCTCCCCAGCATTTTTGTAGGCCATAAATCACCCTGAAAGACAACAGGGCAAGGTGATATTACAGAAGAAAGCAGAATGCAGAGCTCTGCATAACAGGAGAGCCTGAAGGAGGTGCCTAGATTGTGCAGTCCTTACACCTTGGCAAAAGAATTCACCACACAGAGCCCTCAACACAAGAAAAACTAACACAACACTTTAGAAAGAAAAGATTATCAGGTCCTTACCGTGAAAATCTCATCATACATCAACACAACTTTCTCCTTCAATGGTTTCTTGGAAGCTGAAGATTTCCGGAGCAGCCCACCTTTCTTCTCTGCTTGGGCCATGCTTTATATATCTTGAAGGTAAGAACAGATAAAAAAGGCTATGGAAATTTTTCTTCAAGGCATATCCAGCCTCCCTCAACCAAGAAAGGCTTTTTCACTGCACTGGAATACTAATAGTTTCTCAGGAGCTGAAAGTAGGGGCTTTAATAACTACACCAGATAAGAAATCAGATCAAAGGTCCCATCTGGTCTTATATCCCATTTCAAAGAAAGATCCAAAAGTGCAGACTGGCAGATAAAGAATAAGCTTCTTATGAATAAATTTTCTTAATTCTTCCCTGCTAGAAATTGTTTCATGATCCAGACCAATGTGGTTTACATCTAGAAAAGGAGGCATTTTTTAATCTCACTGTGTGAACTGTGATACTTATCAAATGGATATCCAGTCCTTTTTGACACTGGTCAAGCCTCAAGGGCACCTTGTGACAAAAACTCCTGAAACCACTTTTTAAAAAAGTCTTATCTCTTTAATTTGCTGCCCACCAAAGCACTTGAAATTTTGCTTTTGCACTTGGAGATGGGCTCCAAGGTGAGGAAACATTTGGCAGCAAAGCCTCCCTAAAGCACCCTTGCTTGTCTCTACCTCTGCACTTCAGCATCCCAACAGTTGTGCCAGCTGCTCTGCAAGTCAAGACAGAGAAGAACCCCAGCATCAGAAGTGGTCCAATTTTGGGAGAAGGATGGAGAAGCACAGGAGAGAAGCTCTGCAGGGATTATCTTTTTCTTTTTTCCCAACAGGTCAATTTTCTGCTCTATTTGACAGCAAAAGGTTTTCTACAAACACAAACAGGGTTTACTCTAATTAACTGGTGTCTCAAGCTTACTGGTTATCCTATTAAAAAAAAAAAGGAAGTATCTTTATTAAAAAATTGTTAGGAAAAAAGTAACAGCCACAGCTATAGTCCTGGACAGTCAACACATTTTAAGGGCTAAGAGTCAGAAGACCTGACCTCTCAAGTACTATCAATCTCATGTCTGATGCTACAAAGCACATCACTATTCTGATCTTGCAAATANTTTTGGTGTTGTGGTTTTTTTTTTCTGGCACGCATCAGAGTTTTAGCACTGTTCTAACCTCCTCTATCACTGTAGCATGGTCAGAGGCATTTAGCAGAAAGGAAATGCCATCCCTTCTCACATCCCTGAGCTCCCAACCTTTCTCCCACACCTCCAAAGCTAACTACACACAAGGCAGCGGCATACCTCAGTCAGTGACTTAAGTTTAAGTCATGCTCCAGAAAGACATGGGCAGGCTCTTGTAGTATCTGCACTCAAGCATACTAAATTATGCATAGAGTGGTAAGTTCACTGCAGTCAGCACACAGCAGATAGACCCCAGAGCCTTCTAAGCTAGCAGCCATGGAGACAGTTTTGGATTTACCCTCCATTCCTAACTGCCTGAATCCCTTTTACAACCACAGCACCGTTTTGTCTGCCCTTCTCTTAAAGAGCAAATTCCAGCAAGAGCAGTTCCAGATCTATTCCACATTTTTCCCACTGCAGAAAGCTTTTGACTGTCTTAAAACTACAACAATTTTCTCAATTAGGACACTCAAGCTCCCAGAGTCAGTTCTGCAGACATCCATCCCTCGAGCCATAAATCTTTGTTCCCTAAGTGGCAAGAAAACCTCTTCAGGCCTGGAGAAAGAGCACTGCTGGGAAAACAAACAAACAAACAAACAAAAACCCCAAACAACAAACAACCACAACACACAACAAATGAACAAACAAAAAAAAAACCCCACAACTCTACTAGGTGTGAAGGGAAGGAGTTTTGCCTGGATGGGAAAGCAGAGGGTAGGACAAAGGTGAGCAGGTCCCACACCTAAAAAGCTGAGATTTATACAGAAAGGTGCCCTGTCTTCCTGTTATAAAGGGAATATGCACAGCTGGCTAGTTAAGGGTGGTGTATATGTTGGGGTGAGAATGGAAACAGCACCAAGACACACTGCCAGAATAAAGCTTATCAACTACTGCCAACACAAGCCTCTGCAAATACCAAAATCATTCATGTAGTCTAGCAGATCTATAGATGCAACTAAGATGGAAAAAGGTTTCTGTCTAACAAACAGAAAATAAAATATTATTCAGTCATCCTGATAGCTTCTTTTACAGACTTTGCATTATTTTTAAACTGTCATGGGAAATAAGACATTATTCTAATTAGAAACCTAATTAGAACCCTAACAGAAAGAAACCTATTAAAAGCCAAATCAAGACTAATGTCACTTTTAGCCCAGCAATGCAAATCTTACCCAAGATTGCACAAAACAATTTCCCAACTAGAATTCTAACTTTCTGAACCTAAAGCAGCTTGCCAGCCCCTGCATACAAACACATCCATCAGCATGCTTCTGATTGAATTACAGCTAACAAATCCCAATGTCAAAACTAATAAACTACCTCTCAGTGTTTCTAGGTCAGCGTTCTCACATGAAATGTGTACGTGAATGAGAAGGGATCAATACACTCTGCTTAGTCCCTGGACTTTGAGAGCTGCATTTTAACACTTTTCCTGCATTTCCAGAAAGAGAGGAAAATCTAAATCCCACAAGACACAAAGGCTTGATGTTGGGTGAGCATCAGAAGGATCATGTGATCATGTGAAAATTCTAGTTTCTGTCAAAATGGGGTTTGGGATTCATATTCTCTTAACCAAAGCTAACACAGACCACATACAAAAAAGACTGCTAGAGGCAAGGATTAAATAATGTTCTTGTTTATAATTTGCTGTTCTACAAATGAGCAGACAGAGGAGTATGGGGAGGAAAGTAAAAGTTGCCTTTTATGCCAATGCTTTATCAGGCTGTGTTTGTTTCATGACCTATGATGACTGAACAAATGGCTTTTTCTTTTCTCTTTATGCAATTACATTTTCTAGATGTCATAAAGACAGAAAAAGGAAACTGCTAATGGGGATCTTCTGGGCAGCTGCATAAAACAACAGTTAAATGCACAAAATATTTACGAAGATGTAGAGGTGTGAAATTATCAGGATGCCACGGCACCTTATGATGAGAACAACATGAGCATAGTTAACAATTATCCTTTAAACACATCACATTTTAAAAGCACCAGTGCATTTTCCAAATTTTAGGTTCAAATGGGTAATTTATTCAGTCAATAAGTCAGTCCCATTAATGCATGTTGCTAAGTGAATCCGGTCACTGACTGCTACTCCTTGGGGCCAAGAGAAGCACATGTGGATTTTCAGAATCACAAGTACTTTGCTGTGCAGCAGAATATTCAAGATGCTTCCATCTGAAACTAAAAGAAACCTCAACAGAGCATGAGTCCTGGTAGCTCAAAGGCAGGAAGATAAAAGCCATGGCGGAGAGAAGTTCAAGCAGACTTTTGCTTTATCTGTCATCAACCCTAGGATCAGCTGATCCAGTCAGGAAGAAAGAGATGGGCCACATTCAACCATTCACCTTCGATTCATTTCATTCCAGAACTCATAGCAGAGATTCCAACCAAACATGTGACATTCTGAAGAACACATCTGTTAGCTTTTTGTTAGAACATTCACGGGAAAAATGAACCTGACATTTTGAGTATGAAGTTTACTCAGACTTTGTTCACTTTGAAAACTATGGCTGCTCCACATTGTCATTCAGCTCCTGTACACATTTATTATTCCATTGATCGCCTTATGTACAACTACATTACAATGACATAAGCATCCAAATCTTGTCACTTCTGTAATTTTGCATGCAGCCCACCAGGCACTGTAGTTTAATTGCCTCAAGCCAACAAACCTGAACACACAACCCCTACATACAGCCAGGCATCAGCAAGTGTATTTGAGTGGGCCACCTCAAAAAAAGATAACTGTAACACTTCTTGGCTAAATAAACAGAAAACAAACAGATGTCAAAATGTTATTTCCACATATTGACTTAGTTAGCAAATCATTTATTTCCCGTCTGAAAAAGAAGTAGTGCAAATTGCATGATCTATATTAGTTTGTTAACCTCTAAGCCCTGGACCTCAGCCTTAAAACTCTGAGTGAGAATCAAGACATTTTTGCTTCTGGAATCTAGTATCTCTTGACTTGTCACTAAAATTGGACTAATCTGTTGAAATATTTCAAGGCCACCACCACCAACTGCATGTACTTGGGACCCAGTGTGATCATGCCTTGCCTTTCAAGATATTTTCCAAGTGTAACAAATCTAAAGAAAAGTTGTTAAAAAATTATCTTGATCATGCAAGAGAAGGGTTGATAAACCTCTGACTAAAAGCTAACCTATGGTTTCTAAAGCAATGCATTATAAATAGTCATTAAACTCTTCAACGAAGTTCTAGGAAAAGCTTCATTCATACGACAAATCTGCCAAGTCAACATCAGACCTGAGCAATCAGCAGTTAAAACATAGGTAGCAACAGGCAATCTGCACCCAGCACAAGAGCCTATGAATCCTGATGCATAGTGCCTTGGCCTAGTTCAAGCTGCAGTATTAAAATGCCCAGGGCAACCAGCGGTAGCCTAGCAGACCACTAGTGAAAACAGAGAGAGGGGAACATGCTGGGCTAGACTTCGTCAAGGCTTTAGTAACCATGATGACCAAATTCCTTCTATAAGCCCTTATGTAGTTTATTCTTCACCAGTTCTTGTGTTGGTTGATTAGGGTTTGTGGTTAGTACAGTCACACTGCTCTTATATTGCATTTATTCTTAACCTTATTTATATACTGTCAATGAAATGAAGACTGCTCACACTGTACTTTCATTTACAACTGTAAGGTGCCCAACTCACCAACAAGGCAAACAGCAACGCTCAAAGCACACAAGCCTTGGATCCATCCATCAGAATTGCCAGGCTCCTTCCATGAAGTATCCAATGAGAAACAGATTCAGAGGGTGTACTGATGACAAAATCCCACATAAAATCCTACTTCTTTTTCTGCAGTACCAAGCAACACAATCTCCAGCACTGTCCTAGTATATGCATTATTAGCAAGTCCCTCCATCTTGCTCAGAGCATTAGCAGTATACACGCTTCTACACAGTACAAAGTTACACTACTGCTTACCCTCCACTGAAAAAACAGCAAAAGCAGCTTCCTAATGCAGATACGGCCACACACTACCTCCAACTACACCTGCTTTAGTAACAACATCCAAGTTACATTTTTAACTCTTCACCCATAACTGCCTTTCATTTTTATCTGTCTGGTTAAAACAAAACCCAGTCCACCATCCTCACACCAGCAACTAGTTATGCTTCTTCCTGTCAAGTTCATCTAGACAAGCATCACATGCTTCCACCTCCATCCGTTCACAACACTTTCCCAAATGAATTTTTAAATTTCATCACGCTTCATTTCTGTATTCCTGACTACAATGCTCAGCTCTCTTGTCAGAAAGTCTCTTTAGGTTTTTCACTTGTCAAGCCTTTCAGAATCCATCCCACCCAGCTCACCATGACATATTCTGCACTGCCTCAACACTCCCACCATAAAAGTTTATGTCACTTGGAGACCTTTTCAGATGCCTTCCTTCTGAAGAAAAACACTTTCCCTGCAACCTTCACCTGCCCTTTTCGCATGGCTTCAGCTGTCAGTGTGGATCCAAGGGCCATGCTGAATACACACAGTTGCATGACCTTGGCTTCGATTTCTGATGAAGCTGCTATATTTTGAGAAGCTGCACAGCAGAGCCACACCAAGATAAGGAAAGCAGAGCTGCAGAAAAGTAACATTTTTGAGATATGGACCGTTAGTAGCACAAGCACTCAGGAGGAAAAATGCAAACAAAAGGAAAAAAAAGAACATAAGGTCCTAAAACAAACAAAAAACAAACCATAAGGGAGCCAGAATACAGCAACTCTGAGCAGCAAAGGCTGACCCTCCTGAGGATGTCTGCTTGGCAGCCTGGTGTGTTGGCAGGGCTGATGAGCAGATGAATGCTTAGTAGTCTAGTAGCTCATGAAAGCCTCACTTTTTCTTTTGTGCACACTAGCCAGTAACTGTTTAAGAGTTTTATGTGGTATATACCCCACCTGCAGACTCATATTTGCACAGAGCAAAAAGTGCCCTAAGCAACAAAGCATTAGGCTGTTATTACTGGAAAACCTAACTGATGTGTGCCCCATGAAACTCCTCTTAAAAATTTTGTCACATTTCCTTCCAGAGCTCAGACAGCAGGTGAGCTGCAATAATCACGCATCGCAATGACCAAAATTACCTTACTGCTTTGCATATTCCACCCACCTGCTCAGCCTGAATTCGCTCTCATCAGAGATTTAGATTACAGCTTCTGCTTAAGAGCAAACTTTGTTAGTGATATAAGCAACAGGGTTCTGAGGCTGTAAGCATCCTTGTGAAGTAAGCTGCCTCTGTATTCAGCATAATAAAGATCCCACTTTTACCACCGTTTACCACTCCTCTTCACTTTGCTAACGCAAGGGCTTGCATGACCATGATGTAAACCAGGTAATTAGAATGAACAGTGATGAAGAAGTAAGTCCCGCACATTTTTTTTTTTTCTGGAAAGAGTTATCTGGAACCCAAAGCGTTTCAGCAGCCACCTGATAATGTGGCTCATGAGCAGCTGCACAAGCACCGCCACAGGGCTGAGCAACTTCAGCCTGCTTCGAGGCCTTCTCAGGCAGAGCAGTACCCACCGCACGGCGCCCAGAGGCGCCCACGATGGTAACGCACGGTTACTGGTAACATCAGCGCTGCAGGCAGGCAGCGACAACTTCTTGAGCAAGAGACTTGTGTAAAACCGTCGCCACATAGACCAAGTTTCCAGGGGCAGCCAGGCCCTGGAAAGGGGCTGGGCTGGCAGGCAATAAGGTGCCCCGGTAGGTGCGCTGGCGTAGCCCCGGGTGACCGGTCCGCGGAAGGGGCTGTGGCATAGTAGGCTTCGCCCCCCCCTCAACGTACTCCTTCCCCGCCCGGCAAGGTAGTACGTTGCCGGCTACCCAAAGGCCATGGGAGACTTCTTAATGCCCCAAGTGCGGGAAGTGCAGGGCACCCCAGCGTGGCGGGCGGCTCAGCGGGCCCCAGTTCTCGGCGAGGCCCTTTGCGTGCGAACAACGTCCCTGCCCCGTGGGGACCCCCGCCACCCCACCCCGGGGCGCCAGAACACCAGGGCCTGGCACCTCTAGGGTGCTCCAGCCCCGGGCCGGGGCGGACGCTGAGAAGGGGCTGTAGGGGGTGTGGCCTGGCCCCGCGAGAGTGCGGGGGCTGCGTACCGTGACCCCTCCCTGCTCCCCAGCACTCACCTGCGGACCCGCCGCTCCCCGCCCCACTGCGCAGGCGCCGCCGGCCGCCCCGCGCATGCGCCTCGAGGGGGCTCGCGCTGTGCGGTCCTAGTGTCGCCCGCAGTCGGGACGGGTAGGAGCGCTGTCAGCGGCAGACTTTGCCGCTCGCCGGTTCCCCGGGCGGCCCCGGCTTCCGGCGGGGCGGGTAAGGGCAGCGGTGAGAAGTCTCCTCCTCGGGACGGATGGCGTTCAGCTCTCCCTGGGAAGACTTACACACCTATTCCTCGGTAAAACATGTTCCCTCCACTTACCAGTCTTTGTACCCTACCCTCGGACCGCTGCCCCACCACCCTTCGCACGCCGGTGACGGAAGTGAGAGAGCGGCGTCCCGGACCGGCGCGGCGCGTCTGCTCCCGGAAGCCCGCTACCTCGTGATTGCGCAGTGCAGCGCCGCGTCGTGCTGAGCCGAACCGCCACTGGCCCAGCCCCGGTGGAGCGTCGCCCCGGCCTCGGCAGGCAGCCGTCGCGGCGGCAGGTAGGCCCTGCAGGCTCCGGGAGGGAAGGGACGGGTGTCAGGCGGGGCAGTGACGAGGGCGGGGGGGGGGACGGTTCTAGGAGTTGGAGGCGCAGCAGGTACCCTGGCGGGTTGGTGCCCGCAGAACGGTCTCACTGCGGGAGGAGAAGGCTGCCCGATGGATCCTAGGGGGTCGGGAGGTTTCCAGTGACCCTGAGAAACATGGGGTAGGGAACGGCGCTGGAGTGGGGGGGGCGGACTTCCGCGGCATCAGAAGCTCCGTGCCCTTACTCGCCCTGGTGTATGCTTTCCGTGACCAGGGAGGGCATCCCCAGGACGCGAGCCGGCATGCTGCGGCAAGTCTCCGACTTCAGTGACTTCAGCCGAGGGAACTGGCTGCAGGAGCTGCTCTGCCAGGGAGAAGAGCCCAGCCATGTCCAGTCCAGCCCCGATGGGCAGCACCTTTTGGTCCTGCAGAAGAGCCGGCCACCTTCTCTGCCGCAGGTGGTGGCCTTCCAACGCCACGGCATCGGTGGAGCCGACCTAGAGAGGAACTGGCAGCCACATCAGCCAGCCCTTGTGGGACTGCTCTTCCTGCAAAGCCCTATGACGTTGGGCGCCTGGGTACTGGCCCTTGTGTGGGAACACGGCCGGACCGAGGTCTGGCACTTTGTGGTGGCTGTAGGCTGGCAGCTGCTGCAGACAGTGGAGCTCTGCCAGGGTGCCCGGGCCCGAATTGTCTCTGTGTGCAGCCAAGGAACTAGCTTGATGTGGTGTGAGGAGAGGCCTCCCCTGGATGCTCCCTTGGACATGAGCAAGTGTGCCTTCAGGTTCTGCATCTGCACCCGTGCTCTGGAGGTGGGGGAGCAAGGCATGCGGCTGGGCACTGTAAGGATAGTGCTGCACAACAGCCCCGAATACCAGATCCTGGCCTCCTCACAGCATGTCTTTCTGGTGCCTACTGCCAGCTTTGCCACGACTTCCAAATTCCTCCTCATCTGGCATCCTGAGAAGGCAAAGCTCACCATCGCAGCCCCCTCTGCAGGTTTCATCCACAGCAAGGCTCTGCACTCTAGCAGCGAGTCAGACTTCAGGAAGCTCCTGCTTGGTTCTGTGGGTCTTCTCTCAGGTTTGGCACCTCTGGACATTCACACCTCTGCTGTATCCAACAGTGGGGGTCTGCTGCTGGTGAGCACGAAGGGTGATGTTAACGTGGTGGAGCCAGATGGGACACAGAGGCATATAATCGACCTCCAGGGGGACTCCCTGACCCAAGGAAGTCCTGTCCAGCTGAAGACCTTTGGCAGCATCCTGGCATGTGTGCTGGCTGGGGTTCTGTACCTCATTGACCAGAAAAGTGGAAGGCTTGTAGAGAAGAAAATCCTGAGCATGAAAGGCGTGCATTTTTTGGAGTCTCCGGGAGAGGAGGACAGCATCCAGCTTCTCACTCAAACTGGCATTTACAGCCTTAGCTTCTCCAGGTCTGAAGACAGCAGCAAACCTGAGCCCTTCCTGGTGGAGATGGTGTTTGAGGAGGCCTGCAGATACTATCAAAGGAGGAGCCTCAGTAATTCCAAGCTGACAGTGGAGAAGTTGAAGAAAGGTGGTGCATTCCAAGCTCCTGTAGCCCTCAGTGCCATCCTGCAGCACAGTCTCTGCCAAAAGCAGAAGCCAGCCCAAGGCCTCCAAGACACTTATGCCAAGCTATTGAGCACAATGAGCCTTGAGCTGCAGAGCTACATGAGCCTGGAGCTCCTGAAGACCTGTGTGGTATGTGCGCCAGAGAGTGAGGTGGAAAGCTACTGCGAAAAACTGGTGGAGCAGGAGGTCAGCCGTGTCCTACACTCGGACATGGACAAGGACAACTTGGTGTACTTGAACTCCATCTTTGCCTCCTTCCCCAAGGCTGCATGGAAGGCTATAAGGAGTTGCCTTCAGCTGCAGCAGAATGGTGATGGCCTCTTGGTAGCCAGGGCCACCCCAGAAGTGTGGAAGAAGGTCCTGGGGGCGCCACAGCAGGAGGAGGTGGGTCAGAATGGTGTGGTCCCACTCTTTGAGCTCATTTGCACCTCCTTCCTGAGATTCAAACCCAAATGGTTGCCCAGTTTTGTGGAACTGACCCAGCAGTATGTCAGCATCTCTTGGATGTACAGCAGCAAGGAGGGCCCAGAGGGCCGGGTGCCACTGTACAAGAGAGCGCTGGGTGTACTGGCCAGGAAGAACAAGCACAGCGAGGCAGATGATGAGATGGAGCTTGAACTGCTGCTCTGCAGCAAGAGGCCTAAGGCCGTGCTGCAAGCTCTGCACCTTCTCATCCACCTGAAGCGGTGGCAACGGGTGGTGGAGGTGGCAGAAAAGTTCTCCAAGCTCAGCCCCTTGCTTAATAAGGAGATATTCACCACACTGCTGGCACAGTTTGCCCAGCACCGGGAGCTGGACCCTTATCTGGACACACTGTGGCCACTGTGCCCCACTGAGCTCACTGCCTCTGAAATCCTCACTGTTGTCCTGCAGCACCTCCCTCACTCCCAGGAGGATCCAGTGCCCTTCTCCAGCGAGGGGGACCAGCTGACTGTAGGCTTGCTTAAGCCACTGCTACAAAGGGTTGTGCAGCGTCCCTGTGTCCAGGATGAGATCTACTTGGATGCACTGCAGAGCCCCACTTTCCCCCCTCCCACCCCACCCCGAGAACTCAAGATCCCCTTAAAAGCAGCAGGCAACGGTGCCCCTCAGCCACCTATGGCAAGAACTTCCTCCCCTTCGGCACTGGCACAGGGTGACACTGCATAAAGGGGGAAGCACAATGGGATACCAAGCCTTGGGTGCACTCCTCAGAGGGGAAAGCCATGTCTACCCTAGGAAATCCTGCCCTGCTGGCAGTACAGAAGCCAGCTCCTTTCTGAAGCTTCCCTGCAGCAGCATCTCAAACAATCTGTTGGATGGATGGATCTGTTGGATCTTATCTGAAGCCAGAGGAGACTTTCTGGCTATTTCTAGCAAGTGCAATTGTGTGTGCATGCCAGGTGCATTTGCAGGTGAAGGCACAGGCTGCACTACAGGACTACAGAACTGCTTCCTGCCTAAAGCACTTTGTTTTCAGTCCACTTGGCTCCTTTATAACTTTCCTAATTCACTGATCCTCTAGAAGTGGTGGTGAGGTGGGAGGCAGAGACGTACAGGTGTCCCCCCCATTCTCTGCTCAGTGAGTTGGGTCGTGCCTTCATGTACTGCCTGTGAGAAGCTGGGTGTGTTTCTTGCAGTGAGGGCACTGAGTGCTGCTGCTTTAGACTCAGTCAGATGCTAAATGCCAGTGTGTTGTAGCTGTGGTACTGGGGGTCCCAGCACACGGACTGGCAGCTGCAGCACTTGGCATGCTGTCTTGCTGCAATTCCTCTGGGATCAATCCAGGAGCTGTAACTGATTGCAGCCACTTAGCTGAAGAGAGCAGCCTAATTCCCTTATCTTTCTATCCCAGACGGTACCCAAACTCTCTTCTGAAGCTGAGAAGCTGGCAGCAGCCTGTGTGAGCCCAGGGCTGACCCTGCCTCTCCCTTTTCTTTGTGGAAGCTTAGATTATGCTGCAGGACACCCAGGCCCTCTGTTCCCATCTCCTCTACCTTTGCCCTTTGCACACAAAGAGGCTTTGTCAGGGTTGTCTGGCTGATACTATGGTTCTGTTTGCAAAGTCAGTGTAACTTGAGAGCAATCCTGCAGAAAGATCTCCAGGTTCCAGCCTCTCTTTAGTGCTCACTGCCTGTCCTCCTCCTCCAAGAGACACTGGTTATGACTTTGCCCCCACATTGTGGGCTGTGGTGTGAAGGAGCTGTTTCTTGCCTTGGTGGGCTGGCAAAGCCTGGCCTGGCTGGGATGTGGGAGATTCACTTGCATTAGTCCTCTTAAGAATGGGGTTAAGTGTGGATGACAGACTCCTTTTGAAAAATAAAAGTTCCTAAACCAGTTCTGGGGCAGTGGTGGATGTTGTGAGGGTGTACACCTCAGGAAGGGAGCAGTTTCACTGTACTTCTGGTGAAAAGGGGCTAAGCTCAACTCGTTCTGGCACTGCCCAATGTATCTCACTGCTGGTGTGTGCTAGGCTCAGAGATTGAGCTGTGCCTGGACAGCCCATTCCCTCTGTGGTGCTCAGCTCCTCATGAGTGAATCGGTGAAGGCAAGAGTCTGCTTGGGCAGGCGGGAGTGCACATGCTGCAGAGAAGACCATCCAGGCAGTGCCTGGTTGGAGCAGGACCCAAAAGTGCAGTTGAGGAAAGAAGAAAAGGTTTTTTTGCAAGAGTTCAACTTGTCCCTTTGTCCCTGGATGGAAAACTAGCATCAGGGAGAACAAGGCTGGCCCTGGCAGGAGCCTGCTGACCTGAACACACAGTGGCAGAGTTGCTGTTGGAGGGATTCTGGTTTATCAAACCACTGTAAAGGTGGGGCAAGGCCTCCACCAGACAAGAGTTCAGCTGAAGAAAGTCCCTGTAGTGGAAAAAAACCCTGCCAAAGGGGAAATGCTGCAATTATTCTCTAGAGGCTGTCTGGCCACTGATGAGACTTTCCCTATGGTGGGCCTTGTGCCATGGTAGTGGGACACTGCAAGTTTCCTTCCTGTGACAGGAAAGTGGATTCTGGCAGCTGCCATTTATAACAGTGGAGGGAGCCTGGCCTGAAAGAAGAGCTGGTGGTAGCCACTGAAGGCATTTTGCAATAAGCTGCCCTCTCCTCATCTCCAAGCAGCTTCTGGGCCTGCCTGACATTAATCTCTCCCAGGGAAGATGGACCTGGGCCACTCTCAGAACCATGTCTCTAGAGATGCTACTGACAGCAAGCCCAATGTATTAGCAATGGCTATGCAATAATTTTAGAGAAAGTTTTTCATTGCCACTGCTGGGTTTGGATGCAGGTGGCCACAATGAACAAGGAGGATCAAGCTTCCTGCCTTCAGGACAAGCTCAGCAGAGAAGAAAAGGCAGTGGCTGGAGGCTGAGCAGGGAGGGACCAGCACCTGCAAAGCCATGGGCACTACTGCAAGGCACAGCAGAGGAAGAGGAAGGAGGGAATGGTGTGCAGTGGGGACAGCCTAGGGCTGGTGGAAATCTACACACAGGGGCCCTGGACCAGCACAGACAGTCACAGCTTGGAAGGCTGAGGGAGAGCAAAGGCAGAGCAAGTAGAGATGAAACTGAGCTAAATACTCTTCAAGGACAGAGTTGGGGAGGGAAGTCCTATCCCAAGGACCAAAAAGGGTGGCCATCCCTGGGGAAACAGGCTGAGCTGGGCCCCAGGATATATTCAGCTGGGGGATAGGCAAGCACAAAGCTCTCTCTGTGGTTAGGACATGTGCTAGGGGGAGATAGCAGGAGGTAAGGCCAGTGTAGCTTCAGATAATGCCTGAAGGGGAAAATGAGTGATGAGAAGATCCGAAAGCAAATAGAAAAAGCAGTAAAGCAGATGCACACAGAGGGCAAGCTGGCCAGATAGACTTGGACTTTGCAACAGAGGAAATTAGCCAGGCTGTGCCTGTATGCTTCCCTGTGCTTGACCCAGCTTTCAGGATGGTCCCTGTGCTTGCACCAAGAAGCAGCACAAAGCCAAGAGCAACTTGGATTCCACTCATAGTGAGTTACCTGCATGCAGGTGCAAAGGGCTGCCCAGTGAAAGGACCATCACTCGGACCTGGTGACAATGAGCAGCGGTCTTGAATTAACCCATGGGCTGGGTCAAGACTTTCAAAAGCGACCTGTGGACAGCACACTTGCAGACCCCAGCAAGAGTTTTCTAGTGCCAGGCACAGACCTAGCCTGCATCTGCAGTAAGGAACCTTCCCTACATGCCCCATCCTTCCAGCACAGCCAGATGCAAAGAGAGTAGGCACATCCTGCAGTGACACAAACGCCCCATTTATTGCTTGATACCAAAAATCACAACCTTGGAAAGAGTCAGGCTCCCTGCAAAATAAATAGTCACATTTTTTGAGTGAGGGGCCTTGGTGAGCAGGTTCCTGCTGGCCAGCAGCCCAGGCTGTGGTGGCATGGATGGTAGAAGCTGCCCTGAGCCCATAGGGTCTCGTGGCACCCTGGGGTGTCACTTGGGACAGTGCAAGGGGCAGCCCAGTCCCCAACAGATCAGGCCATTGTCACATAATGGGAATTTGCGAAAGGTTTTCATCCAAGGAGTCCCCATCCTGCTCCACAGTGCAGGGAAAAGGTGCAGCAGACATAGCAGAGCTGTCCATCTCCTCTGTGCCTGTGCTGTGGGCTCTAATACCTCGTGGACGGACGAGGAAGGTGGTAGAGGTTGAACGTGGGTGGTCTGCAAAACCAAGGTCAACTATCTCATGCCCCTCAGGCACACAGGAGAGCAAGAGACAGCCCAGGATGCATAGGGATAGCCAAATGTCAATCCTATCTCTTGCTCACCCTCACAGGGAAGAGGGTATGCAGACACGCCCCCACCAGCTTGGCAGAGGAGCAGCACCCCACACTTAGGAGCATGAGAAGATAATGGGAGGATTCCAGAACGGTCTATGCCTCAGAAGTCCTGCCTCCCCAATCCTCCTCTCATACCGGCACTCTCCTTGACCTGCACTCACCCTGTTCACCTCCTTGCCCCCTTCCCTCTGTGTCATAGAATTGTTTGGGTTGGAAAAGACCTCTGAGATCATACCACAGGAGCTCACACACACACACACACACACAGACCTGGCACTGCTACTTACATCTCCAAGGCTTCATTCCTGGAGGGAACAAAAGAAGAAAAAAAAAAAAAGAGAGAATGCAGTGTCAGTGAGGCCTTCTGGGACAGCTTAATCTCTCCCAATGAGACAAGGTCTCTCCTATGGTACACAAGGAGGACACGGTGGGGGATGTGCTGGGCAGCTAGGATGGAGGGGACCATAGCAGCCAATCTGGTCACAGAGCATGGGTCCTGCGGCCCCTCAAACATGGCTGCCCCCAAGGCATCACTGCACCTTCCCTGGGCAGGCAGAGCAGAACCCCAACATCCCCTGGTGCAGTGGCATGTGGCTGCCTCACCACAATTTAAGTTCCCCAGCAGCTGAGCCCATGTCTCCAGGCAGCTCAGCCACTGGCTCAGAGGGGAAGTGAAAGGGACCAGGGGCACTGCTGGGGACAGCCACTGGCATGGCATTGCCCAACTCAGCGTTGTATGCTGCATGCAGCATGTACAACCCCAGCATGAGTCCTGGGAGAGCTCCACGGAGCAAGGAGTAGTGGGGCAGGCAGGCAAAGGAAGACTGGCAGAGGCCATGATGGGCACGGAGGTGCTGTAGACCTCAGCTCCCTAGGCAACTGTGACCCTGAGGCAGAGGGGTGGCATATGGTGGGCCAGGGGTGAAGAAACCCCATCAAACCAGCTGCACCACGTGGCCAAGTCATAGCCATCAGCAACTGAAAATCTACTTAACTACCCTCAGGTATCAGTGGTATGGCTGTCAGTCAGAGGCAGCCCTGAGCCGTGGTTGGCTATGGACATATGAGCAAGCACTGCACCCTCGTGGTAGTGACACCAACCATGAGGCATGTTGTATTCAGTGGCAGCATCCAACTGCTCCCATTTGGGAACCCCAGCACAAAAAAAATGGTCCAGAACAGACCTAGTCAGGTGGCAGACCGCAGAGCCAGGCTGAGGGCTGCAGCCCTGCCATACAAGCCTTGGAACAGGCTGTCCGGGAAGGTGTGGAGTCAGCATCCCTGGAGGCATGTAAAAGCCACTTAGATGTTGTGCTGCGGGACATGGCTTAATGGTGACCTGGGCAGTGCTGGGTCACCAGCTGGGCTCTCAATGATCAATCTTAAAAGTCTTTTTCGACTCAAAGGATTCTGTGATTCAGCTGCCCAGAGAACTGCAGAGCAGGAGGAGCCAGGCTCTTCTAGACATCGCTGTCCTCAGAAGCTGACAGCCACAAGGATCGGCTCCATGAGTAGGGCACATGAAGAGGCAGTTTGAAGTGCTCAGGGGGCATGGTAGCAGAGGTCTGGCAGCTTCTCACCTGTAGACATCGGTGATGTGCATGCGGCGGTAAAACTTGGCAAGTCTGACTGTCAGGATGATGCTGGGCAGCAAGAAGAAGGTGCACCAGCCCAGGCTGAACCAGAAGGCATTCTGGGTGCAGGGGGAGAACCATCAGGGCAAGACAGCAACTGAGAGAACCTCTTCTGCTCACAGCCCCCCCAGGACCACCTACACACAGCTTCTCATAGCCTGACCCTTGTTCTTAGACACAGCAAGCCACTGGGGAGATGCTGGCCTCTGATTGCTTGAGACAGATATGGGTCCCCCTCGCTCTGTGCATGACAGGAATATAGAGATCTCATTGCCACCCCACACATCACTGCTACACTTGCCAGAGAGTCCAAGATGTAGTCACATGTGATGGCCTCCACATTATCCAGGGTCTGAGCTATGGGCTTGCAACGTGCCACATCTCTTGTTAGCTGAAGACACAGGACAGAACGTGTCAGTGTCCAAACCATGCAGCCTGAGCTTCCCTTCCCTCCACCCCACTGAGAAAGGCTCAGCTCACCCCACTCTTGGCCCAGGAGATGTAGGTCTCAAGAAAGTCCAGTAGCAGCTCCACAAAAGCCAATGTCTCCTGTGGTAAAGGGTCAAGCAGACTATACATGCTGCACCTCCAGTACATTCCATGTCCCCTCCATGTCAGGATCAGAGCTATCAGACCACTTCAACCCAGCAGCAATGGCACTGCAAGCCCCCACCCACCCTGCCCCCTTGGATAGGGTGCTGTAAGAGGAGAAGGCATCCAAGAGCGTAGGGGACCCCCAGAGAAGACAACAGGGCAGGATGAGCAACCAGACATTGCTTGGCAGACCTATGCAGAGGGAAGGCTTGGTGTGAGGGTCCAGTCACATCTCCACTAGGTGGCCTGGCAGCAGGGCAAGATGAGCTTACATTCTTGATGATGTTTGCCATTTCCCTATCCAGGAACTCCTGGGTTTCACTGACTTTGTCCAACGCATCTTTCGTCTGTACCTGGGGTGAAAGGTGCTTTTAGCAGCTTGATGGGGGTCCTAACATCCCCCGCCCTGCCTGGCAGCAGTCTCTGGGGTGCAGCGCCCATGAGCTGTGGTGTTCCCGGCTGGTAGTGCCTAAATACTTCAGGTGGAGGAAGCTTGTACGGGGTGGGGTCCATGACATGCGTCCCCTAACTCTGCCCCATGAACAGCCCCTACAGTGCCTGCCTGGGGGGTCCCACAGCAGCCCCCAGTCCCACAAACTGTAGGCTGGCCTCCACCATCTCCACTGCAGGACCTCAGGGTCCTTTTCAGGGTGGTCCCAGGCTGGGGTCCGTCAGGACACTCCCTTGTGCCACTTACCTCGAGGTGGACAGCCACACTCTGTGCTGAGTAGATGTCTTCCTCCAGACGTTTCTGGGGATGATGAGACAGCATTCAGAGGTCCAAGCCCCAGGGCTCAGCCAAGACCCCACCAGCAGGCTTCAAGCTGTGGTGGAAGCCAAGCCATCACCCCCAGGTGCTTCCACACCCCAGCATCACTCACCAGCAGCCCAGAGAAGCTTGTCTGCAGCTCCTCATTCACCTTCTTCAGGTCACTAGCATCAGCTTTCAGGATGTCTTTGATGTCTGTGCCCTAAAGGAGATGGAGTTAGCAGTGCCCCTTGGCACAGGGTCCCTGCCCTACCATAGCTATTTGATGTGGGGGGCTGGGGAAAAGAGCTAGGCAAGGATGAAGGACCTTGCTTCTCTTCGGCAGCCAGGCAGGTCTGCAGAGGAGCTGCTGCAGCCAGTGACTTTAGGGACAGGGTGGCCATGGCCCTGGTATGCCGCAGTCTCTCACCTCTTTTTCTGCCAGTTGCTCCAGCTCTGCAGCCAAGTCCAGGAGGCTTTCCTTGGTCACATTCTGATGCAGCTAGAAAAGGCAAAGAGAGAGCCATAAGAATGGGAAATGGGGCTCATAGTTGTGGGGCATAACCCTTCCCTGCAGGACAGAGAGAAGCCAGATCTTCCCAGGTAGAAGAGCGCCCAGCTGCCCAGGGTATAACAGGGGCACCACAGGAGCCTATAGTGGGACTCTCACAGCAGTAAAGGGACCCACAATACACATCCAGACCCCCCCCATCCCAAAACCAAGCTACCCACAGCCCACCTGCTCCAGAGTGAGGTTAAAGTTAGGGGGTAGCGCATCCCGGCTGGCATTTTGCAGCAAGTCTCTCTGGGTCTGGCTGAGCAGGGAGATGGGGCTCAAGGTGATGTCCATCTTCTCAAAGGCTGTGGAGATCTCTCCAGTGTACTGCCAGACAAGAGGAGCTGTAATAGGGCATAGAGCTGGCCCCTCATTGTCCATTCAATGCCAGCCCTGCACCCCAGCCCTGCTCCCTAGACCCTTGGTATCCCCATGCTCACCTGGCTAATGTTCAAAAGTTCATCCAGGGACACACTTTTGTCCAGGTGCAGTGTTTGCCACAGGGCAGCATCTTGCTGGCAGTTTCTGCAGGAAGAGGACATGGTGCTAAAAACAGGGCAGATGAGAGAGATCCCCTCCCAAAAGCATGTCCTCACAGGTATGGGCAAGCCTCAGCTTGGTCCTTCCCTGGCAGTGGTACCTGCCCACAACCAGGGCAGGTACGGCAAGCAACCCCCATCCCATGCAGTACCTGAAGGCACCAAGCAGCTGCAGCCCTCCCCAAAGACACAGTGCAAAGGCTGGGACCCACCTGTACATCTCTGAGAAGTTTGTGGTACCAGCTTCCTGGCCCAGCAGCTCTGACAGGTTGAATCCAGGTATCAGTCCAGGATTATCTAGGAGCTGAGAGCATAGAAAAAAAGGTGGAGAAACTAGACTTAAGAGCAGAGCAGGACACCTGGAAAGAGTATCCCAAACTGACCAGCACTGCGTTCGCTCCACCAGCAGCCACTGGAAAGCCTGCAGCAGCTCCAGGGAGAGGCATCTTTCCGTTGGGAGCTCACCTGAAAGAGCTGCTGGCTGTGCCAGGACTTGCAGATGAACACGTAGATGTTCCCCCCCAGCAGGAAGGTGATCAACACCAGCAGCATCAGCAGCCAGGAGAAGATGAAGCTGAAGCCAACCCCTCTGCCAGGACAGAGATGCCATCAGCACCCAAGGCCCTGTGCACCAGCATCAATGGGAGAACTGCCTCCAGCTCCAGGCCACAGAGCTGGCACACCTCTTGCCCACCTAGCAATGACAAGGAACACCCCCATTCCCACAAGCACCTCTCTGCTCTATAGGCCTTTGGCCCCCAGAGCATGGCCAAGCTGTATCCCAGGGCTCAGATCCCAGTGTAGCTTGCCTCAACTTTGCAAGCTGCCATAGTGCTGCAGGACCACACACACTGCCAGATCTCCTGACAGAGGGTGAATGGACTCTGCTCAAACACCTTTCACTGGTACTGTGTTTTACCCTTGTGTTTACCACCTGCATGGTGAGTTGCTATGAGGCAGACCATTAAGCCATAGTAATTTGAACGACTTAGGATCTTAAGCATCCCCAGGCCAGCCCTGCCCACCCATCCCACCACTCCCACACACGTCCTCCAAGGCAAAGGGAGCCTCACGCCATGAAGAAGTTCCCGCCAGCATTGGAGAGGCTGCTGCGCTGTGTAGGCAGCACATTCTCCTTCAGCCCCAAGGGCCCCAGCAGCAGCCCAGCAAAGTTGCAGATGACCACCAGCAGCACCATGCAGCACAGGAGGGTACACACGCTCCACCTGGGGCAAGAGGAGGCGCATGAGTCAGACACACAACCTGGCACCTTGACTGGTGTCAAGCGTTCCTCCTTTATATGGAGGAAAAAGCCCTCAGGCACCCCAGCAGAAAAGAGGCATGGGTGGCTGCAAGGCACAGCTCTGGCTACCCTGCCCCCACAGTACCATCACAAAGCAAGCCCTGATCTCCAGCAACCTGGAGGACCAACAGCTTGAGACTCTCCAGACAAGACAGACAGATCACACAGCAGTCCCTTTGTCTACCTGAGCCCATCCAAGACAATGACTGCTTCCCTGTGTTCCTCTAGCAGCAATATGGCATTGTCCACAAAGGCCCTGACGTTCTCCTCGACCTCTGGGAATGGCAACTGCTCCTGCAAGCTCCTGATCTCCTTCCTGACCAGGCCCAGCTGGTCCTGAGTCTCTGCAGGGGACAGTGACATATTGGTGCTGTGAACTGATGCTTCGATCCTGTTTATCCAGGGCAGCAGATCGTGGAGCAGCAGGGACTTGGAGAGGACGGAAAGGGGGTGGGCTTTGATCAAGGATGGCATTAGCATGATAGCACGTGGGGACCTGGGGACAGCCAGGGTTGCAGTTGCAGGCGGTGGAAGGGCAGCAAGAGAAGTCTTCAGGCAGGAATAGGATGAGAAGGCAGTATGCAGCCCAGGGAAAAGGGGACTTTGGTACATGGGGCGCAAAGCGCTGCTTACTTGTCACTATGTCCTGGGACTGCTCTTGCACCTCGTCAGGGATCATGGCCAGCGTGCTGTTAACCTGTGTCCAGGGATGCATGGTGTGCAGCTCATGTCTGTGCTCACAGCCCAGGACTGAGCAACACATTCCCTCTGACCCAAGGTCCCAGCGGCACAGGACAGCCAGGCTCCCCCAGCACCCAGTCCTGACCATGCCACTGCCCAGGATTGGCAGGAGCAAGCATGCAGGCTCCACCCAAGGTAGAGCTTTAACCAACATTTCCCTCCATGAAACAGGAATTAAAACTTACCAGGGTTCTTCTTAAGCTGCCCTCTCAGAGCACAACCCCAGCAGTGCCAGGAACACCCAGCGCTGTGCCAGTGTGCAAAAGAGGACCTCTTACCTTCTCTAAATCAACTGATACGTCGGAGCCAAACACATCAGCCAGTGCCTCCCGCTGCTCCTCCACACTGGGAATCTGCGGGAAGGAGCCAGAGGTGAGGGGGCTGGGGAAGGGGCTGGGGAGGGCCCTCGGCTCACACCCTGCCCCTCCTGACCGTGCTGAAGTTGGTGCTGAAGACGAGGCCGTCCAGGGACACGTTGCCGCAGGGGTGGCCGCAGCGCTGCAGGGTCCGGTTGAGGCTGTCCCGCAGGCTGGCCAGCCGCCCGCTGTAGTTGCTCTGCAGCTCCACAAGATGTGAGCGAGTGTCAGCGATGCTGTCAAAGGCAGCTGCCAGCGTCTCCATGCCTAGAGATAGTGGGGGCATCAGAGCCTTATCCTGACAGTGCAACGGAGACTTGACCTCACCCAGCTGAACCTTGGGGACCCATCAAAAAGTCCAACAGAGAGGCACAACTTCAAGTCCCAGAATTTGCCCAAGGCTGCAGCTAGGAGACCAGGTGGATCCTCCCTCCCTGGGACCTTTACTGAAATATGCACCTACCCCAGCTCTCAGCCCTAACACCCTCCTGAGTCCCTTCCAAGGCTTTACCAATCCTCCAGGAATGAAGTACTACCCTGCAAGAGGCTCCGGAGTGATCCCAGAGCCCCATCCGTGCTGCTTCTGATGTCCGAGATGATCATGCCACCCAGGTTGGGCCCAATATCTGCAGAGGTGTGAGGGAAACGTCAGTGACAAGACTCCAGCATCCCAGGGGTTGCAAGGGAGCTGCTGAAAACTTTGAGCCTCCCTCAAGGGCCCCATCCCACCTCCACTCCCCAGGCAAGGGACTGACGGCACATCCCCTACTCTGCCACCACCTGCACCACTCTCACCAGAGAGGAGCCTAAACAGGGAAAAGCAGCAGCTGAAGCAGAGCAGGAGCTTGGAGGAGCCTCCAAACTCACTCCTTTTAGACAACCCCCTGAGAACACCAGCCAAGTGGCCACCGAGGTAAGCAACCATCTGCAAGGCAGTGAGGCCTCCACATAGCACCCCTAGGCACCATTGCTCGCAAAGCACCCTCAGCCTTGCCAGAGCAGCTCGCCATAGGCACACGGGGATGTTCCAGCCTCCCTCTGCCGCACACCCTCACCCTGAAGGCTGTGATTAGCATGGCCCAGCGGGACGTCACTGCTGTCGATGATAAAATTGATTTGCTGCAGGGACAGAGATGAGGTGTCAGTGCGGGTAGGAACCCTTCCCTGCCTCCAGCCCCACTGAGACCCTTCCCTAGGGGCCTCTTTGAACTCCATCAGGGACCCCAGACAGGGCAGAGGGACCAGGTGTACCTTGGGGATGGAGTCCACGTAAGTGTGAACGTTGTCCAGGGTGTTGTTGGCGTTGGGGAAGGTGCCATACACAGCCTGGGAGAAGCGGGTGTTGCTGATGAAAGCACAGACATCACCAGCCCTGCAAGGGGAGGGTGGGAGGATCAGCATGTAAGGAGTTTGGTCCCGATGCTCCCCCCCATCAGGACCCTTGGAATCCACCCAAACCGACCCCTGGCTGCAGGGTCCAGAGTGTGCCACTGAGCCTTGTTTCCAGAGCATCCCAGAGAGTGCTCTGCAGCCGTGGGACCAGAGAGGAGGGACAAGGGAAACTGAGGCATGGGGAAGCCGGATCCCTGGCCAACCCACATCTCCCCACAGTGGAAGCTGTCGGGAAGGGTCTGCACCGGGCCAGCACGCAGCCCTTCGGAGCCAGCACGCAGCCCTTCGGAGCCAGCTGCCCCTCCCGCCGCCGCTTCCTCTCCTTTGTCCCGCCGTGCTCCTGAGAACAATGGCAGCTTCCTGGCACAGCCGACAAGCGCCGGCGTTTCCACCCACCCTCGGGTCCCACCTGGAGCCTCCCAGCAAGCGCACTCACAGGAGGAAAGCAGAAACCATCAGGGCCGAGGTCCAGAGCGCCCGGCGCCGGCAGCCCATCCGCCGGCCCTGCTTCTGGTACATGCGGCCCCCGCAGTTCCCGCAGAGGCGGCAGCAGCAGAAGCAGCATCCCACCAGGGGTACCAGGATGATGAAGAGAAGTCCAATGGCCGCACAAACCAGGAAACCCAATTCATAGATCAGCAGCTGGGAGAGGAAAAATGAGAGGTAGCATAACACCGGTGTCCCTGGAGGCTCCTCAGCTCAGAGAGTCTCCCGTGGAGCAGGATGGGTCCCCCAACTAGGCTGTTGCACATCTGCCCTTGCTGCTGCCCAGCATCCGGGGCTCAGCCTCGGAGCAGCACCCACAAGCATCCCCCAGCTCATGGTAGTCTGAGGCTGGCTGGCTGGTAGTCCCTGCCCTGGCTGCCCACTTACCTCCTGGACTGGCTCCTTGCTGTCCTCCTCATTCTGGTGCTGCCCAAAATCTGCGATCAGTTCTGAGGGGCAAGGAGTGGAGAGGTCTGTGATCAAGCACTGGGTACTGGAAGGGCCCTCCAGGAGGGTCTCCCACACCTCCAAGCTTCAGCACTGTGGCTCAGAGTGGTTGTGAGTGGATGGCATGCATCTCCCTGCTGTCTGTCCCTCCCCAGGCATCATGTTGTGTTGCATAGCCCTTTTGCACTCAGCAAAAGCATTGCCAGCCCCCAGTTTCTAAGGAGTTCATGGAGCAAGGGGATCCTCACCCCAGCAGGCACCTGGGAAGAGGCTTGTGGTAGGATACTCTGACAACCATCTCAGATGTCCTTGGGCTGCCCAGGCCCAGACAGAAACCTGGCTGACACTGCCATTGTAGGGTGGGTTCCCCACACTGCACTGCATCTTCCATCCCCAGAGCTTGCCCTGCCCATGCCCCATGGCCTCAGTTACAAGCATTGCCAGCACAATGTCATGCGATTGTACCCCAGTATCTGCATGACACGAATGAGGCCGTAAAGCTATTGAACTCTTTGCTAGCAAGTTGCTGACAAGCAGATACTGAGCCCAAGGAAGGAGGAAGCATAAGTGCCAGCACCCAGAGTGGCACCCACACCCCCACACACAGGTGAGCAGCACTCAGCCTGGGGTCACTGAGGAGCCGCAGTGTCCTGGCATCACTCATGCTGACCTGCAGCCACACCAGGGCAGAGCTGTGCCAGTGACACACTGCCTCAGAGGTGACAGGGGAAGGGTGACCACTGGCAAGCTGGTTGTGCGCAGGGAGTGCCTACAGTGCTGCCATGCTGGCACTGGGACACACTGCTTTCAGTGGCCACAGGATGGGTCCTGCCTAAGCACATCTTGTCACCTGGAAGCACAGAGGGCTGCAAGCCAGGCAAGGACCCCTCAAACTTGTAACTTGCTCTGCACCTTTTGCTGGGGTTTGGGATAAAGATATGTGGAGAGAGGATGGGACAGGACTCTGCAAGGTGGCACTACCACCAAAGCCTGTCCTGTGGCCTGCCTGAAACTGCCATACAGTTGTGATGGGATACAGGCAGGATGCAGCTGGTAGACCTCAGGGACCCCTACTCCACTTCCTCCCCACCATACCCCTCCTAGCCCAGTACTCCATTTAAACACTGGGTGGACAGCTGACAGTGCAGGAGGGCTCAGGTTTATTCAGCACCCTGCCACTCCAAGCAGTCCCGATACCCCATCACCAGCCCCACCCCCTCTCTCCATGCACCCACCTATGGGTAGGTCGTTGGGCTGCACCAGCTGCAGGAAGCCATGTACCATTGCCACCAAGAGCGGGGTGCTGGTTTCTGGTGCCACAGGCCCTGGGCCATATGCAGGCTGTGAGATGTTCCCCAGCTCCATTGCAGAAGCTCCAGTGGGTGTCTGGGCACAGAGAAGGACTGTCAGTGTTGTTGGGGCACAGAGACAGGCCTGCCCTGCTTCCAAGTAGGAAATACAGGAAGAAAAAAAATCAGGTACCTCCCAGCTGCTGCCCAGAAGGAAATCGCTGCAGAAAAACACCAAGGAGGGATGGGGGAGTCCCAGAAACAGCAGGGTGGGGAGCCAGGCAGGAAGTGCCGAGCCTCCCAAGATGGCCCAGAGGGGCTGTGGGGCAGAAAGTGAAGACAAAGCACCCACCTTGTCCTTTAGCACCTCTCTGTGCCCACGTCTGCCGCAAGACCAAACTGCACGATGCCAGCACCCAGGTTTTACGGTTTCAGCTGCAACTGCCGGGATGGCCCCACCCTGCCCCTGGCACCTGGCCACCCCAGGCTCTGTCCGCACCCGGGTCAGGGTCCGCATCAGTTCCAACCCAAGCGCCGGGAAGAAACATCTCTCTCTCTCCCCTCCACAGAGCTCCCGTGCCCGCCCTTATCTCCGCCTGTTCTGATCCAGGAGCTGCTTGACCCGTGGTGATCCCATGATCAGCCATCCCACCTGCTCCACCACAGCACCAGCTGTATCCCTTCAAGATGGGCTGACCCGGGCCTGCCACAACTTCGGAGCAAACTGGGTCCGGCTGCAAACCTAGGGTCTGTATTTCAAAACCTTCCCAAGAGGAGGGTTGCAGCAAATCTCGCGTTTTCCATGCACTCCTCGATCCCGTCCAGCGGGGCATAGCCCCAGGGGCCCCCAGACGGGATTGTTCTCCTAAGGCTGGAGGTCTGCCAGCGCCTGCTCGGTTCCATCCCCCCTCCTCGCTCGCCGAGGTCTCCCACGCTTCACGAACCACACCGCCCGGTGGTCCTTCATTCCCTGCTCGCCGCCGGGGTCCTGCCGGGGTTTCAGAAGCTGAAGCGGGGTCGAGGGAAGGGCCAGGGATCGCTCCCGGCTGTACCGCGGACGCACCCGGCGGGGGAAGCTCCCCGGCTCCACAGGCTCTGTGCTCGGCTCCGCACCGGCTGCTCCGGGAGAGGTGGGCAGGACCGGATGGGGCCGCTCTTTCCGCCCCGGCCCTTGGGGGTCTGTCCAGGGCATGAGGGTGTTCTGGCCCCCGCACCCTCGCCCCGGCAGGGACCCCCCATGCACCCACTCCGCCGTTCCCCGCGGAGCCTCCTGCTCCTGCCTTATTCTGCCCCAGCACCCGTGCTTCCGACTCTGGGAGACCCCTGCTTTTGCTCAGTCGACCCTGTCATTCTGCATCTGCCCCTAGAGACCTCAGCTTCTACCCAGTGCCCTCTGCCCCATACTCAGGTGATGTTCCCTTTCTGCTCCAGAGACCCGGTGCTGGCCCCTCCAGCAACCCACCCTGCTACAGTCGTGTGCCCAGGGTCCTCGCGCTGCCCACACTGTCCCCATGACAGCCCTCCAACATACCCCACACCTCCTCATATCCCTCCCTGGGGCAGCCAGTGTGTCCTCAGCATGGTCCTTGGACCCTCGCCCAGCCCTGTGTGGACCCAGCTGCCTGGCTTTCCACCCAATGGGGACAGTAAAATACTGTCTTTGGGGTCAGCTGTCTGCTCTGGTCTGGGGGAACTGGAAGCCCACATCCTGCCCTCAGTGCTGGCAGCTCCTGAAAGATCAGAGTAGCCCTCCACCGTGGAGGCTGGTGCTGTGCCTCACGCTCTGGGTGTCACCTGTCAGGAGTCACCTGTCCCTCCTTTCCTGCCCCAGGACACCTCCATACCACTGAGCTGTTGCAGTCCCGTTCCCACAGCGAGACCATGCTGCCTTCACTGTTCGGCATGGGACATGCCCGTCACTTTGGTGTCCCGGTAGACCCCAAGCTGCTTGTTTGCTCTGGCTCAGGGACACGGCTGTTTCCCAGCAGCCCTACACCCTGTCCTTGCAGAGATTTCTGCTTTCGATGGTATGGCAGGAAGCCAGCAGGGCATGGCTGGAAACCAGCAGCCTGAGGCGAGCCAGCATCATCCTGGGAGCAGAGTGAGCCCTGTGCCTGCACCCCTGCCAGGGCACTGGGGGCAGGAGGAGAGTATCCTACCCTCCACCAGCCTTGCCCCCTTGCCCACATCAGTTGGGTCCCATGCTCAGAAATAAGTGCTAAGGACAGCCTCAAACCGAAAAGTTGTTTTATTGGTACCATACATGACTCATAAATGGCACAAACTATGGAAGGGAGGGGAGAAAAAAAAAAAAAAAAAGAGGAAAAAAAAAAAGAAATAAGAAGGCATTACAGTGTGCCCGGGGGGCTCCACACCCTCCACGGGAGCCCAGCAGTGTGGCGGCAAGAATCGTACCTTAATCGCAAACAGACCCCCCCCTCCCCACCACACTGGGCTCCCATTCTGGAAGCCTACCCCCACTTGCAAAGGGGCCGTGGCAGACCTCCCGTGTTTGTGGCTAGGAGTCCATAGGGCTGAGCTCCCCACCTCTGGGCTGCCTGAGGAGGGGCCCAGGAACCAATGCAGCCATCTCTCTGGGGATTTTGGGCTTGGGATCAGGCCTGGGCTGAGCTAAGGGGTTCCCATGTCCCTGACTGACCCCAGGGACAACAGAAGGAAGGGGGACATAAGGTGCCCCCCCACCTGGCTTAGCAACCCCCTGCAGCCTCAGCCATGAGTAGGCAAGACAGAGGGTGCAGGCAACACCCCCACTACAGCCAGAGACCCAATGCTGGGGGCAACCCCTCAGTGGCACCTGCTCAGCCTCCAGCCCTATGGGGCAGCTGGACATGTGCTGCAAGATTCCTGGTGGGGAGCTGGAGAGGTCTGGCAGGGAACAGGGTGCATAGCCCCTGTCACCCAAAACCACAGGGCTGCTCCACCTACCCCAGGGCTCCCTTACACATGCACAGACACACAAACCTCTCACGCACCCGTTCTTGCACACTCACTCTTCCAAGCCAAGGCAGTCCCCCCACCAACTACAGCCACCCCCCACAGCAGCACTTGCTGCAACCCCACCTCAGGGTTGTGACAGGGGGTGCCCATGGACAGTCCTGACCCCAGTGCTCTCCAAAACTCCCCACCCAAGGCTGCTGGGGCAAGAGCTGGTGAGGACAAACACCCTCCCACAGCACTTCCCATCTCCTTGGAAGGGATCTTTTCTTCTTTTTTTAAAACAAAAAAAAAAAACCAAAAAAAAACCAAAAAAACCCAAAAAGCCAAACCCCAAAATTATTATTTTTCTCATTGTTTCCCCTAACATCAATGGAGGCACCTGCTCTAGTGATAACACATTGAAAGAACAGTATCATACACACTGTCTACAGCGCGGAAATGTACAAGCACGAGGTACACGAACCTGGGGGCGGGGGGGGGGGGAGCAGGGACAACAGCACACAAGATTTACATTGAGGAGGGAGGCAAGGGGCTGCCGCCCCCCAGCCCCTGGAGGGATTAGAAAGGAAGTCTGCAAAGTCTCTCCTTGGTTTGAAGCTCTCCGAACTGGATATAAAACGCGACTCCCAAGAGAAGAAGCCTGTACAAAAGTCAGGACGGGGTGAGAGGGCTCAGGGCAGAGATGGGGGGACTGGCAAGGGGGCTTAGGGAGGCTCGTCCCAGGGTTTTTTTTTTTCTTTCTTTTTTTTTTTTTTTTAAACTTACAATTTTAATAATATTATTTTTTTTTCTTAAAAAAAGACAAAAGTAGGAGGTACCAGGAGCCAGGGGTTGCAAAGGGGCCCCAGGTGGACTCACGCAGGGCAGGGGCAAACGCAAGGGCTGCGGGCAGGAAGCCAAGGGCACTGGCTGCTCCAGCACAGCCAGAGACCTTCCATGGCCTCCTCCAGACCTCCCACATGCACTTTCTATATACAGAGTCCCTCCCTTGCCCTGCTGTGCTCTTGCCCCTGGGAGTGAGAGGAAGGGGAGGGTGCAGGAGAGCAGGGAAATGCAACAAGGCCTTATCCTTGACACCACCTCAGTGCAGCAGGATCCAACCACAGCTGGAGGAGGCTCCATGGCAGAGCCAGTGGCACAGGGAAGGCTTTCCATCACCACCCCACCCACCCAGCCCCAGGGTGGGCTGAGAATGTGCAACCCTGCTACAAGTGGCTTCTGCAGCAAACCCCAAGTGTAGGACCCAAGCAGGAGAAGGGTCTTTAGGCTGCGCCAGACCACAACGCATGGCATCTGCGTGCCACTGCCACTGCCAACACCTCCCTCCTAATTTTCCCCACTCAGCAGGCAGGGGCTGGGCACATCAGGGTGGGGATGAGAAGCTGTACAAGAAAGAAGCAGAGAGGAAGAGGGAGAATGGGGAATAATGAAGCTACAGCCCCAGAAACCCAACCCTGTCCTGGGGTCCAGCAGGGAGGCAGGCATGGGGGGAGCAAGGAGGCGTCGGGGGGAGAGGGCTGGAGGCTGCCAGCCTGGCGCTCACCCCGAGTCATGCACCCCATGGTGGACCACATGGAGCCGATCCGCCCCCAGAACCTCGCCGCTTCCCAGTCACTCTCTGTTGCAAATGTACAGGTAGATCGGTTGGGACTGAGTCCACGGGGCGGCAGGGGGGCCGTTACTGCGACGCCTGCGACGTGGGGTTCTCTGACTTGCTCTCCTGGCTGGAGGGCGGTTTGCTGTTCCAGGGGCTGTTGGCCCCCAGCGCTGGAGAGTTGTTGAAGCTGTCCTCGTCGTCGATGCCGTTGGCGGCGTCAAACTGCGTGTTCTCCAGCCGGGTGATCAGCCGCTCATCCTCGTCCCCAAACTCCCCCCCCATCAGCGTGGGCTCGCCTACCACCATCACATCCTGAAAGGGGAGACGGTCCCGAAACATAATCGAGGTGGGGGGAGCCCGGGCCACCAGACCCACCCCCAACACCACAGGCCCCTTCCGTGGCTGCAGGGACACCTCCTCATCTCCATCATGGGACCAAAGACTCAGGCACCATGTGAGACAGCATATCCTCACCCCCTTGCAGGGGAACAAAGTGGCTCAGAGAAGGCAGCTGGGATACCCCCTCCTTCCCCCTAGCACCCAGAAAGAGCTGGGGGAGCCCAGTCCCTGGGGGATCCCTAGCCACTCCCAGGGGCCAGGGCGGAGAGCCCTCCCCTCCACCCCTGGGGAGGAAGAGAGAATGGAAACGGGATGCTTACAGGTACCTGACTGGACAGGGCAAAGGTGCTGGCTGGACTCTTCTTCTTGCTGTTGCTGTTGTTGGTGTTTCCCCCACCCGAGCTCATGGTGCTGCCCCCTGACATCTTCCTTTTCCGACGCTTGCTGGGCTGCTGCCGCGCTGGCTCCGCTGGCAGAGGAGGGAGACATGGTGAGTCCCAAGGAGAAGAAGCTGGTGCCACTCAGCCTCTTCTCTGCAAGGACCACATCCACTCTGGGACTGCATCATTAGCCTCCTCCCCTCCTCAGTGCAGGTGAGGAAAGGGTGCATGACAGGAAAGGGTGCAGGGAAGATTTCTGTCCCTGTTTTGGTTTCCAAAAGCAGATGCTAGTCCTCGGGCAGGGAGTGCTGGCTGCCTGCAGCCCCACTCTGCCCCAGCAGGAAAGGAGGCCAGCAGAGAACAAAGCCAGCTGCCTGACTTGCTGCCACCAGCCTTACAAGACAAGGCCAGGGACAGGCTCTGGGGCTAGGAGAAGCCCACACTAAGAACAAGGTATGAGCAGGCAGCCCTGGAGACCCACAGGAAGTACAAGTGGTCAATGTGAGACTCACCGGGTGGAGCAACCATCCGTTGCCACTTCTGGAAGAGGCAGGTCTTGAGGCAGTCCCGGGGACTGAGGCTGTAGGTCTTGTGCCGTGACATGAGCTCCTGCATTGGTTCTAGGATTACACAGAGCTGCAGGGAAGAGATGGACATGGAGTCAGATTGTGATGCTCCGAGTCCCTCTGTTGGGCAGCCATCTGTGTTGCACCAAAGCAAGCTGCCACTGAGAGCCTGTAGGCTCCAGAATACAAACTGTTCCATGGCTCTCTACAGCCTGTCTGCAAGGTTCTTCTTGCAGAGCCTGCCCTAACTGCCTCCTCACACCCCATGACAGGCAGATACTAGGAAGTTAAGAGCGCAAGGTGTGGCCACCCAAGGTCCCCCTCTGCAATCAGAGCTGTGTCCCCCTCTCTCCCTCACGCTTACTCGGAGGTAGTTGAGTGTGGAGTTTGAGAGCCCACAGCGGGTGATGTTCTTGGATAACTGGTCCAGCATCTGGGGGTCTTGTGCCTAGAAGCAAGAGGTACAGACAGCTCAGCAACATTTGGGCTGATGGTCCTCCTGTGTCCCAATCTGTGATGGGGCAACAGGGCCAAGGACCCCCATAATGTGCACAGCAGGGAGAGAGGCTCAGCAGCCCTGTGTCACTTGTGCCACAGGGGTAGCTCCCAGAGTGGTACTCACATGCATGGCAAGGATGCTGCGGGGGATGAGCTCTCGATGCTGGCGGATGCTGAAATGCCACGTCTTTATCCTCATCATGTCATCAAACATGAACTCCAGATAGAGCCGCCCCTCCACGCACACCTGGGCACAGAGCAAGGCTCAGCAGGGAGCAACAATTGGGGTCAGGTATTTGCTGCTCCCACTTCCCTCAGCCCGGATCCCCTGGGAACCCACTGGTGAACACCAGGACACTCTCCCTGTGGCTTGCCTCTGCTTGCCATGAGACTTGGCACAAGCCAAACCCACAGCTGCCATGGGATCTCCACAAAAAGGGGATGCTGCAGGGCTGGCTGAGACATATGGAATTACAGAATGGCACTCAACAAGACACAGGAATCAGTGTCCCTCTCTCCATGCAGCTGCTGCAAAGGCACACTGCACCAAAGTGTGAGGGGCAGAAGAGGCTGCAGGTGGCATCTGTACCTGGGTGAACATGGGCTTGCCATGCTGGGTGACCATGGTGCACTGGTCGCAGTCCAGTGAGACAAAGTTGTTGTGAAAGGATTCTTTGGGGTGCTTGAGCACATAGTAGAGCTCTGTAGCACCCCCTTCAAAGATGCTGCGGAAGTAACGGGGAATCAGAGTCCGGCCGATAGCTGCAGTGGGAGAAGACGACAATGTCTGTAAACCTGCCTCACCCAGGCATGCCTTGGTGCTGCACAGGGAGGGGAGCCACATCCTGCCCACATCCCACCCCTGCAGCACAAGCACCACATCTTCTCCCAGAGGGGCCCTGGGGAAGAAGGGCTCAAGCTGCTACTCACTGTATCTCTTTGGTCCATCCTCCAAGCAGAAAGTGATTGTTAACATGGCGTCATCCTCGAAGAACTCTGTGGTGAAGGCATCCCACCACAGATTGTCACATTCCTGGGGACAGCAGAGAGATCATAGAATGGTTTAGGTTGGAAGGGACCTCAAAGATCATCTAGTTCCAACCTCCTGACATAGGTAGGCGCATCTCCCACTAGAACAGGTCGTTCAAGGCCTCATCCAACCTGGCCTTGAACACATCCAGGGAAGGAGCAGCCACAACCTCCCTGGGCAACCTGTTCCAGTGTCTCACCACGCTCACTGGAAAGAACTTCCTCCTAACATCCAGTTTCGATCTCCCCTCTGCCAGTTCAAACCCATTGCCCCTTGTCCTGTCATTACAAGACCTTGTAAATAGTCCCTCCCCAGCCTTCCTCTAGGCCCCCTTTGGATACAGATTATGGGGAGGGGAGCCAGACAGCCACTGGCAGCCAGGCACAGCAGCCACACGCTCGGCCCACAGAGGTCTACTCTCCCAGCTGAGTGTATGGAGACAGGGATGAGCCCTGTCCTACACACCAGGCACTTTGAGACCTGCACAGCAGGGCAGGATCCTGGTGCCCCAAAGGGATTTTTCCTAGAGCCAAGGCGACTAATGAAAGCAAGCAGTGCATAAGACTCCATCCCCAAAACACACACCCTGGAGCATCCTCCCACCCCTGGCCTCCCCGCTCTCCTCCAGCTCCCCACCTCTGTCCAGTTCTGCAGTCGCTTGTTGAGTTCAAATATCCTGTAGTCAGTCTGGTTCCCGTATGGCGTGTGTCTCCTGCCCAGGGTGCAGAGCAAGCAGTCAGAGGGAGAGGCATCCAAAGGGTGGGGAGGAGTCTCAAGCCTGTGGCAAGGGGGGAACACAGCCCCCTCCAAGGCTAGGGAGAGTCTAAGCAGTCCCTCCTAAATGCCAGACAGCAATGTGCTGCTGAGGCACCCCCACCATGGGCATGAGCTCCCCTCACAGCAGAGCCCCTGCCAGCCCCCTGGGCTTACCCGATTCCAGGCTCCAGGTATGTTGGTGGGTACATGGGAGTAGGCCTGGAGGAGGAAAGAAATACAGGGTAGTCAGCACTGCTGGGGTTCTTTCTCTCTGCTCACCATAGCTTCCTCTTCCCTGCCTCCAGAAGCAGCCAGTTGGGCTCGATGGAGACAAGACCCCACCTACAGTGTGTGCATCCTGGCTGACAGTGGCTGCTAAACTCATGAGGAGACCTGCACCACTTAAACTGGGCTCTGTTTCACACCAGGGGTTGCTTCACCACACCTAGGACCTGACCTGTGCCTCTCTGGAAATATGTCCAGCTTCTCTGCAGCTGAGGCCGGTGCCAGTCAGGATGGAGGTTGAAGAAGGGGCTGTGGCAGCAGGAGCTGGGAGCTCTCCCTGTCCTGGGTCATTCCAGGGACCTGGCTGGGGCCCACAAAGCTTGGGGACCTAAGGGCTCTGTTTGTTCCCATATATCACCCTTTCTCCACCCAGTCCTACCTCTGCCTGCTCCAATTCCCTCTTTTCCCTTGTACTAACTCAACTGCACATGCTGCAGTCTCTCTATGCTGCTGGGGAGCATGAGAGAAAGACACTGGAGTGTAGGATGCAGACAATCCCCAATCTTGCAGACCCCTCCCTGGGCCCCAGCTCACCCCACATCTCGATCCAGCATGGTGCCCGGGTGGAAAGGGGGGAAGGCGTTGCCGTTTGGGGGCTCTTTCGGCGAGTACAGCTTGAATGACTTAGAGGAACAGCCTGGAGAGAGAGAGAGAGGAGACAGGGTCAGCCAGGAGAGACACAAGGAGAGACACACTGCTGCACAGAGGAGAAAGAGGGAAGATGCAGGCCCAGCCAAGCCCCCATCAGCACAGCCCCATCCTTCTTATGCTACCCCCTTGATGCCAGCCCAGCTCCTTCACCCCACACACAGCTCCAGGCCTCCGCTGTGCAGGATGGGACCCATAGGGTCAGGGCTGAGCTCTCAGGATCTGCAGCCAGAGGGGATTCATCTCAGAGATTTCTCACTGGTGCTTTGAGGTTGTCATTTCTCAAATGTCTGGGCTCTAGGGACAGCGCCTGAGTGGGACAGTTCAGCTGGTGAGCTGGGGAGGGGCATGGGGGCTGGGCAGGCCCTATCCTCCCTCTCACCCTCCCTCCTGCACCACTCCTAATCCCACCGACCTGACCCGGGAATCACACGGGATCTTTTTGCTGACCTTTCTATCGTCATGGTGACGGGTGAATAATCACCCAAAGGGACGGATGGCAGGTCCCCAGGCAGCCACCATCTGCTGCTTAGGCAGGCCAGTGGCCACCCGGCTCCAGGCGGACAGACAGATACCACACACCAGCCCCCAGCCTTGATCAAACCACCCCAACCCCTCACTGCCCAGGGTAAAGAACCAGGAGCCCAGAAGGCTATGGCGTGCACCTGAGTGTGCCATGTGTGCAAGCCAGCACTCATCCCCAAAAGCAATACGGGGACCCTGCTCAGGCCCAGCAATAGGCGACAGGGATGCCTGCCAGATCCAGCCATGCCACTATGGCCAAACCCACATGAGCTCCCAAGGGGCAGGCAGGGACTCCCACACTTCCCAGCCCCTTTCCACCACCAGGGCAGGTTCCTGGGAGTGGTGGCTGCCAGCATCCCTCTGTGAGCCCCACGGGAGCCCTGCCACGCCCCGCCGCCGGCAGGACCTGGCACGCTGCGCCCAGGTACTGCCGAGGCACGCGGCTCTCCCCCAGCAGGTAGCTGGGCAGACTGGCTGACCTGGATGGGGTGCAGCAGCAGGCAGGCTGCCAGGCAGCTCTGGCTCCACCGGCTCAGCCAGCCTGGCCGTGCATAGGCATGCCTCCCTGCAGGCCAGGAGCTGCCCACACCAGATTGCTGGCTGCGTCCAGGGCCAAGGTGGGATCCCCATCAGCTGTCCGCCTGCATGCAGCCCGAGGCTGGGTAGTTCCTGATACCCACAAGCTGCCAGGATTGCTGCCCAGTGCTGCAAAAAGCAAGTCCAGCAGTGGAGAGAGTCATCTGGGAGGTGACTGGCATACTACTGCCCATCTGGACACCCCCATAGAGTCAGGCTGCTGGGAAGGGTGCAAGGACAGGATTGGAGCAGCCACTTGGCTATGATGGATGCGGGAGGGGAGCAAATAACCATCAGCATTGAGGAAAGCGGTGCCACCAGTACTGGGACCCAAGATGCCCAACTCATGGTGCTATGTTGGCCAACACAGGAACCCGAATGATCAGGGCATCACCATCAGCGTCAGGCTACTTGGGACCCTGAGCCCATAGTCGCAGGGATAACATACACAGTTGAGCAAGCACAGGCTGGTCAAAAACAGTGGAAGTCACCCCCCTGGCGTTAAATCCAGCTTGCAAGAGGAAATCTGTCTCACTACTTGATTCTTGTCTTCTTGGCGCCCCAGCGCCCTTCACTGTTTCCCCGTGGCAAACAAACCCAGTTTCTCCCCAGCACCCACCAGGATGCAACAGTCCCGCGGGGCTGGAGCCAGCCTGGCTGCTCTCTGCTCCTTGCTCCTGCCTGCCTGCAGCGAGGATAAGTGGGGCATGGCACAATTTCTCATACAGCTGCTAACAATGTCAGCCCCTTGCTCTTACCTAACATTTTCACAGATAAAATATTTTTTAATAGGGAGGTTGGTGCTGGTGTGAGGGAATTTTCGCTTTCTGCTTTAATCACTGTCAACTTGGGCCTAATGGAAATCATAATTCAGCCAGAATTGCACTGGAAATGCAGCATTTCCATTTCCTCCACGCTGCCATTAAACGACATGACGTTGAAGTGAAGGTTGATGCATAGGAAGCTTCCCAAAAACACGTGTCTTCTGTTGAAAACAAACTGATTCATTAGGCAGAGACAGCAGGGGCTGGAGATGGGGAACTGAACTGCCCAGTCTCACCATGTCCTCAGGGAGGACTTAATT
>WBNM01009908.1:5328-18783 GCA_013399055.1 Ramphastos sulfuratus | reverse complement strand
TGTGGCCTGAGCAGTGCTGAGCACAGGGGCAGAAGAACCTCCCTGCTCCTGCTGGCCACACTGCTCCTGATCCAGGCCAGGATGCCATTGGCTCTGCTGCCCACCTGGGCACACTGCTGCCTTATCTTCAGCTGCTCTCTCCCAGCACCCCCAGGTCCCTCTCTGCCTGGCTGCTCTCCAACCACTCTGTCCCCAGCCTGTAGCACTGCTTGGGGTTGTTGTGGCCAAAGTGCAGAACCCTCCTCGCCTCTCATCTCAATTTGTTTTCCTTTTTTTCATTTCTTTTCTTCATTCCTACTGCTTTTTGCCTCTTACCCTTAACCTACTTCTGCTTCTGATCTACAATATGCTTTTATTTTTTTAAAAAAAAAGAAAAACAGCAAATTGTTGTGGCTTGGTTATTTAGTTTAAGTGATGCAAAAGGGTAAGCCTTCTTCTTGAGGGAAACACGAATCAGAGCAGCTCTGGTGAGCACTAGGCAGAGTGATAACTAACTCCTAGGTGCTGTGTGGTCTTTCAAAGCAGCCTGTTGTTCTCCAAGGTGTCACTGGTTTAGCTGCTCTAGGAGCCAGCACTCTCCCAGACTTTGCTGCTTTCCCTTTTCTCAGAAGCAGGTGATGTGGGACTCTCTGTCTCCCTGTAACGAACCACTCAGCACTGCAATGTTCTTCTCTCTCTTGCAGCTTGGCCATACGGCAGTGCATGTGGTAAGTATGAAAACACCACTGGGTGATAAGAAACATACAATTAAGCCCATGAGTGATAATGAACAGATGCTTCCCTCCCACAAATGCTTTCTCGTCTCAGATGAAGTCTGCCTGCAAGATTTTTATCAATTCTAGGAGTTTACTCAACTTTAGAGAAAAATGTGCCTTACCTTGATAACATCCCATATGGTTATCTCTTGGCCCAGGGCTGTTACCTTTGTGGGTAAGTTCTTGTTGTTTCTGTTAAACTGAGTTTTCTGGGCTTGGCAAAACTGAAAACAGAACAGGCACATGACTGATGTGGGTTTGCAACAAACTAAGGCACTGCACACAGCCTATCTGGTGGTGGATCTTCCTCTACACTCTAACTGCTGACATATTTCAGAGACTCATCACAGAACCATAGAATGTCAGGGGCTGGAAGAGACCTGGAAAGCTCATCTGGTCCAGCCCTCCTGCCAGAGCAGGATCGCTCAGAGCAGATCACACAGAAACACACCCAGATGGTTCTGGAATATCTCCAGAGAGGGAGACTCCACAACTCCCCAGGGCAGCCTGTTCCAGTGTTCTGTCACACTCACAGGGAAAAAAATCTTCCTCAGGCTCACATGGAACCTCCTCTGCCTCAGCTTCCACCCATTGCCCCTTGTGCTGTCACTGGGCATCACCCAGCAGAGCCTGGCTCCAGCCTCCTGGCACTCACCCCTCACATATTTATGACCATGACTGAGGTCACCTCTCAGTCTCCTCCTCTCCCAGCAGCACAGCCCCAGCTCCCTCAGGCTCTCCTCATAAGGAATTCAACTTCCTTAATCATCTTTGTGGCTCTGCACTGGACTCTCTCAAGCAGCTCCTGTCCTTCTTGAGCTGGGGGAACCCAGAACTGGACACAAGACTCCAGATGAAGCCTCACCAGGGCAGAGTAAAGGGACAGGAGAACCTCTCCTGACCTACTAACCACAGCCCTTCTAACAGAGCCCAGGATGGCATTGACCTTCCTGGCCAGCAGAGCACACTGCTGGCTCATGCCCATCCTGCCAGCCACCAGGACTCCCAAGTCCCTCTGCCCTTCACTGCTCTCCAGCAGGTCAGTCCCCAGCCTATACTGATCCATGGCATTGTTCTTTCCCAGGTGCCAGACTCTACAGTTCCCCTGCTGAACTTCATTAAATGTCTCCCTGCTCATCTCCCCAGCCTAAGTCTCTGTGAATGGCAACACAACTCTCCAGTGTGGCAGCCACTCTGATGGCAGTGGGCAAAGCTAAAACCAACCACTTTGTATCATAATGTGGCAGGAAGATGCTGGCAAAATTAGTTTGTCACCCTATTTGATCCAGGGACAGCCAGGAAAGGATTGTTTCCAGCAATGATCCATAGTGAATATGTTGAAACTGCATTTTTCCCTCTGGTAGCACCACAATAACATTTATTACTGCACCAGAGGAGTGCCTGGGTGGAGATGGTGACCTTCTACACTGGGACCTGTGCAGCAGCCTACAACTGCCTGCTCTCCAGCTCTGCCATTGCTCTGCTCCAGAGCCCCCAGCCAGCCATTAACTTCTCTGTACACATCTTTCCTGCCTTTTCCAGCCAGGCTGCTGCTGGGCTCTGCTCACAGGTAGTTGAAGACAGAACAAGGGGGAATGGCCTCAAGCTGAGGCTGGGGAGGTTTAGATTGGACATTAGGAAAAAGTTTTTCATGCAGAGAGTGGTCAGGGACTGGAATGAGCTGCCCAGGGAGATGGTGGAGTCACCCAGCCTCGGGGTGTTTAAGGGTGGTTTGGATGTGGTGCTTGGGGCTGTGGTTTAAGGTGACTCTTGTAGAGCAGGGTTCTAGGTTGGGCTTGGTGATCCTGAGGGGCTTTGCCAACCTGCATGTGTCTGTGATTCTCTTTACCTGTCCTGATGTCATGGACAGGTGAAGGATGCATTTTGTCATGTGTCTGGTGAGTGCCAATCTAGGCTGGGGAATCTCAGCACTCCTGTGATGTGAATAATAAGTCCAACAATAAGGCACAGCCTGACCATCTGGCTGCTATTATGGTAATGGCTTGCTCTGGGACAGTAGGGCACTCTGTGCAGCTGCTTCTCTGGCTCATTCTCTATTGGAAAAGACTGCTCTTCAGCTTTGGGTTACTGTGTGGCTCAAAGATAGACAGAAAAGGTCTGTGGTAGTACCACCTGCTCTAGGTACAGAGGCTGAAAAGAAACCCACCATCAGGAGAGCAGCCCTCAGGGCTGTGTGCTGTGATATTCAGCAGTGAGCAACACTTAAGCCACAGTTTTCACCCCAAAAGTGAGCAACTACCACTGCTCCCAGGCAATCATCTTCTCAGATCCCTCCAGCTATGCCTGTCCAGATAACATGTCCCATCCCCAAAGAGCAGGAACTCACCTGCTGTGATTCAGACATCTGTGGGTAATGACAGGGTTATGGCTTATGGATGCAACTCTTCACCTCCCAGTCATCTCCAGCTGCTGCTCCTGTGAGGTGGGCTGGGTGCTGGAGTGCCCATCTTGCCCTCCATTTGCTGGCTGCAGAATGGCAGAGCTCCTGGCTGGCAGACTCCAGGTTCTCCAGAGCTCTGGGCTCGAGGTGGCTGTGACTCACAAAACAAAGCAGAAGCATGCATTAGAAATTATTTATCAGCTGTGTAATCCATATTGGTCAGAGGTCTCAAATGTGGCCTTTCCCCCATTATAAGATGGAGTGTGGGTTTGGGCTTTTGTGGCAGGAAAGGGAGGCTGGGTGTGGGCATGGAAGTGGGATGCTTAGGGGTGCAGGTCATGCAGGGGTGATGGTGGAAGCTGATGTAGGCTTGGTGCCACCAAGGACAGAACCAGGGAGTTCCCATCAGGAAATGGGCTGCAAACCACTGGCAAGCCTGGCACGAAGAGGAACTTCACTCCAAGAGAGCACCCAGGAGTCAGCTGTCACTTAAGCCACACAGATAGCAGGGGTGACCTGATGAGCTAAGTTCTCTGGCAGTGCTGATACACCCTTTGGATCCCAAAGATGTGCTGAACACAGTTTGTTTTCCTGTGGGTTTCAAACCACTGCTCAGGCCAAACTTGCTCACATCCAGAAGTCATCCTAGGCTGTAACATTTTTTTTTTTTTAACCCTCACAGAGATCTTACTGCAGGAGCATCCTCAGGAGAAAGGTGGCCCAAAGCAGGTGGGGCACCTGCATGTCACATTGCAAACTGGATGCTTGGTTCCTTTGGGAGCACTTCCTTTGTGTGAGGCAAAGCCAATCTCTGGCTTGTCTGAGGACAAGGAAGGACAACTCTGTTTTGAGGACCCTCTCGAAACACAGCTTCATTTATTTACTGTGTTTGCTTCTGTGCTGTTACCCATTTGATCTGTTTTCTCTAGAAACAGCCCACAGGGTGGAATGAAGACATTCATTGAAAACTACTCTGGGCTGGGCTTCACTCAACTATTTCTGCAGTCTAAATTGGTTTTCTGCCTTTTAATTCAGTTGTATTCAAACCAATGTCAAAAGTCCTGTTAGGCTCAAGGACAGAAGCTCAGCTCTTTCTGGAGGGACACCTCCTTAGGCTTTTTTGGACTTGCTTGGGTCTCTGCAGAGCAAATTTTCTGATTTCATTTTGGGAAAGGCATGAAAATCTTGAGATAAATTTCTTCTCCCTAAGGAGATAGAATGAAGCATTTGGAAAGTAACCAATGCAGGCAAATCAATTACAACAAATTATTCATATGATGAATTCAATTTCCCCCCCCCCTCCTGTTTACAAATATGCACCACGAGCCTGATGCTGAGAGAGACAAATCAGCTGTTTCTTGATATGCAGCTTATTCATGAATGGTTCATTGTGATTCAAGCCACAGCTCTTCTGAGGGCATGCAGGTCATGCTTTGGGTTCATTTTCCCTGACTGGATGCACATTATTCTTTTAGAACCTGCTACAGATATTCATTACAACAAAACCCACAGTCAGGATTATCTGCTGCTGTGGTGTGAGTTCCTTCTCTCAGGGCATGCCCCTGCCAAAGCAATGTGCTGAAAGAATTCCATCTGATAGGAAGAGAAAGTCTCCTCCTTCTCTGGAGACTTTCAAGGCCCATCTGGATGCATTCCTGTGTAACCTGAGCTAGATTGTCTGGTCCTGCTCTGGCAGGGGGGTTGGACTCAGTGATCTTTTCAGGTCCCTTCCCAGCCTGACACTCTGTGAGCCTGCAATTCCATCCAAGGCCATCTCTGGAGATGATTCTTACTCCATCTCAGACATCTCATAAAATGGTCAGTTTTTCAAGTGTGATTTACTGATGACCCAGCCTCAGTTACTTCAGAGAGGAGAGTGGAGATAAGAGCAGAAAAATCCTGGGGGAGATGGATAAATGAAGAGGTAGGTTGGTACCTTTGCCTGCCCACCCACTGCTATGTTGGTGTGTGGATGCAGCATTGCTGGGTGTGCAGCTTCCCTCCAAAGGCAAGGGGAGAGACTGAGGGACTTGGGGCTCTTCAGTCTGGAGAGAAGGCTCCCGGGTGACCTTATTGTGGCCTTTCAGGATCTTAAGTGGGCTTCAAGAAAGCTGGGGAGGGACATTTTAGACTGTCAGGGAGTGATAGGACTGGGGGGAATGGAACAAAGCTAGAAACGAGTAGATCCAGACTGGATGTTAGGAAGAAGTTCAGCATGAGGGTGGTGAGAACCTGGAAGGGGTTGCTCAGGGAGGTGGTGGAAGCCTCATCCCTGGAGGTGTTTCAGGCCAGGCTGGATGAGGCTGTGGGCAGCCTGATCTAGTGTGAGGTGTCCCTGGCCATGGCAGGGGGGTTGGAACTGGCTGATCCTTGTGGTCCATCTGACTGATTCTATGATGATTCTTTGATCAGATTCCTTACCAGACTGCAAGAGGCATCCCCCATAGAACAGATGCTTCCTGTGCTCCTGAGATTGGTCTCTGGCAGGGCAGGAAGTGGGTCCAAGGTGTTTTGCTGCAGCAGGGGTGCTGGGGAAGGGATGAGCCTTCACCTAAAAGGAAATAAAGTGCAACTGTTAGCTGCTGTCAGGTGGAAAGCTGAAGGTGTCATCAGTTACAGAACCACTTCACTGACTTCTCACCTGGGCAAAGGGATCTACCTCTCACAGTCCAGCAAGGAGCACCAAACAGCACAGTTACCCACTTTGTGTTGGAGATGCAGCCCTCAGTGGCCACAGATGCAGCCACTTGTGCCCCTGGCTGTAGCCTTTGCTTGTGGTGTGCTGATGTCTGAATTATTTGGGGAGGAGGAAGAACTCCAACATGACAACATTCCCATTTGCCATTTTCTTTCCCAATTTTTTCTCTCGATGCAGGAGGTACATCACAAAAAGAAGCCTTGGATCAGCAGTTATCTGTGACCCATGGATTAGGTTTGCTTTTGTTTCATAGCATGGGGGGATTGTGGCTGTCTTGGCCTGGCTTAGATTTTCCCCAGTGCTCTTTGCTGAAATGTTTTATTTTCCACCATTGCCTGCAGACACTGACATGGATTAGCCTTGGCAGCCCCATGCAGGGCGCTTGCACACCCTGATGCTCACTAATTACAACCTCCTGAACATCCTACCAGCTATAATAACACAGTGATGTATAGATGAAGTCACAGTCTGTCAATGCTTTGCCCCTGTGGTGTAGATCCTGCAAGCAATATACCCATGGCTGGAAGCCTCCTTGTTGCATGGAGAGTTTTGTTCTTTGGAGTGGTTTCTGTTCCCATATGCTCAATGTCCAGCAGAATGCAACTCTGCACAAACTGCACCTTGAAGACACGTTGGGGATGTTGTTTCCTTTTGTTCCCCTTTCTTCCCTTGCTTTTGACTCCTTTGCCTTCTTTCTTCCCATAGCTGCTTGCCAATATTTTTTGTTTTCTGACAAAGAAACTGAAGTGCCCAAACTGTGTCAAGTTTATTTGTCTTAAATCTCTGTTCTAACAGGTAATATATTTAACTTGCTAAATGCCTGCCAGGATCTAAATATCAGCTCAGACCAGCTTCTGGTGCATGAGTTGCTGAGTTCCTGGTGATGAGGTACAGTGCAGGAGGAGACAGTAAAGTGTAGTCTTAATTGAACACCCTCAACCTAATGCAGTGCAGCTGGAGGAGTTTTGCTCCCCTGCACGCCTTCAACCAGCTGATTAACTGCTGATAGGCAGAATTACCTCCTGGTGTGGTGTAGACAGGTTTTTAGGCTCTTCAAGTGCTGTGTGAGGTAGGCAAAGGAGAGAGGAGGTTTTTTCCTATCTAATGTGGATTTTGGAGGTGCTGATCCTTCTCTGACTGCACAGAGAGCAGTGCAATGGATTTACTAACAATGTTCCTCCATTGAGTGCTAAAGGCAGGTCCTAGTGCTCTGTACAGCTGATGGTCTGGGTGCTGGACACTCCTGAGCACTTGGAGAGCTCTGCTGAAATGAGAGAAAACAGCAGGTGATGTCTNGCAGAGTAAAGGGGCAGAATCCCCTCCCTTGCCCTGCTGCCCACGCTTCTCATCAGCTGTGATGAGCATGTTAATGAAGAGATCCTGGCATTTCCCACGTCCTGCTCCACTTGGTTACAACCAAGCTCTTTGAATGCTAAAGAAAGACCACACAGGACTAGAATTACTCATGTATGCCCTCCTACCATCCCCTCAGCATGTGCACAGCAGAGCCACACTCATTTCGTTGCTGGAGGGGAATTCCCTACCTCTAGAAATGGGAGTGGATTTGCCTGTAATAGCTATTAGGGTTTCCAGTAGTGAAGCCTCTCCAGTTTCCACACTCTGGATGTACTCTCCAAGGGAATGACATCAAGAGCAACAAAAAAAAAAAAAAAAAAAAAAAAAAAAAAAAAGAGGAGGAAGATCAAGGATCTGCATCGTTGCATTTGGCAGAACATCTGCACTAACTTTGGCAGAGATTGAAACAATCATGGAAAACTGCAAACACATCAAGGTTGTATGAAAAGATGCATCAATCAGATTTATGAAGTACACTTAATGCACTCTTTTGGACATAAATTCTCTTAGAGCATTCATCAACCACATCCTGGTAGGAATCTTACTTGGTAGTAAGAGTGATGATGATTAAAATATTAGACACGAGTGAAAACTTCACTGCTGCAAAAAAATATTGTCAAATCCAAGCCTTGAGGCAAAAAATGTTAAAAATAGACATTTTTTTTTCTTACTTTCTGTATGGAACCATTTGCACAAATGAATCTAATAGGTTTTTATCTAAACCATCTGGTGGAGGAAAAGCATTAAAATGTAAAGTCACGTACTGAAGCCCCATGAGAATTCCTTTGAGAGCTGTATGTTAAAAAATGGTAATAATAATAATAATAATAAAGGTAAACTCTATATTTTCCTTCATTTATCTGAGCTCTTGCTCTTCAGGGTCCCAGCTTGAAGCAGCAGGCTTCACTCTGGTAATCCACAGGGTCCTGCTTGTCTGTGCGTGGCAGTTGTACTCCCAATAATCCAAACTCAATTCATTTCATAGATTCATAGAATGGTTTAAGTTGGAAGGGACCTTCAAGATCATCCAGTTCCACCCTCCTGCCTTGGTCAGGGACACCTCCCACTAGCCCAGGGTGCTCTAGGTCTCGTGCAATCTGGCCTTGAACATCTCTAGGGAGGGGGCATCCATGACCTCCCTGGGCAACCTGTTCCAGTGTCTCCCTATCCTCACTGAGAAGAATTTCTTCCTAATCTCCAGGCTTAATCTGCCCTCCTCAAGCTCCTCCTTTCATTCTGTCACTACAAGTCCTTGTAAAAAGTCCCTCCCCAGTTTTCTTGTAGCCCCCTTCAGGTACTGGAGGGCTGCTACAAGGTCTTCCTGGAGCCTTCTTTGGCAATCACTGGGTTTGGGTTTATGAATCCAAAGGATCCATTCCAGTATATCCAAGCTTTCCTTGTTCTAGGATCACTTCTGGAAAGGCTCCTACCTCTGGGCTCAGGTTCCATCATGCAGAAGCATCACCTCCTTGTGTGACTGCTTCCAACCAGTCTGCAGAAGGCAACTTCTGCTGGGACCTCAGATGCAGGAGAATCCCCTTCAGCTGTGTGATGGTTTGGGAGTTCCCTGCCCCCCCACACTTTGTAAAATCCCCCAGACCAGACTCAGCCAGCTGGAAGTTAAGGACTGAAGCTCTATTTACAGCTCAGCACAATGTACAAGCAGAGATATACACAACAGACAGGAATAGTTACAGACATAGACAAGTCAAAGGTAATACAGAAACACAATTCCCCTCCCAGAAATCAGAGACCCCAGGAGGGGCTCCCAAGCACCCTGCCACCTTCTCCCCACCCCTCTACCTTACCCCAGGGTTTGCCTTATGTGCAAGGTGAGTTTGGAGGATCAGCCAGGGGGGTTAGAAGGAAAGTGGTTAGTGAGGTTACTCAGCAGAGCGGAGAAAACCAGAAGCTTCTAGACCGAGACGCAGTGCCCGAGAGACTGTGTTTTGAGTTCTTATTCTTAAACATCTCAGCAAGCCTATGAGTGAAGCAGACATCACCATGGTTTCCTTTTCACAGCCTATAATATAATTTCCTCTATTAAAATACTCCAATTAGCCTCAAACCAGCAGAAGCTGTCAGGGTTCTCACCTTGTGGGTCCCACAACTCTGCCCTGTGTATGGTTCTGTGGTAAAGCTGATAAAGTCCAACAGGTAAAGGACTTTGCTGGGTTCCAGGGAGAAGTTCTGCAAGAAGAGAAATGAAGAGGTTTGAGGGGTATGAACAGGAGAGTCAACATTTCAGCCTCATAAAAGCTTTGAAATTTTAACCCAAAACTCCAGCAGTATGAGCCTCAGACATCTCTCTCTTGTTACTTTAATCTTTTTAATGTCAGCTCACAGTTAAGTTTGAAAACAGCACTCAGCTGTATGACTTAAAAGATTACACTAAAGACAAATAAATCTTGGAGAGCTCCTGCTATCTGCAATTTGTAAAACCTCACCTGAATTAAAGCTGTCCTGGGGGGTCTGAGCACTGCCTCACAGCTGTTGGACTTTAGTTATGACTAAAGCAGAAAACTGGTTTTGAAAACTCTCAGATCTCAGCTACTCCTCCTCTAAATTACTCTGTGTCTCTGGGCACAGCCCTTACCTTCTTTCATATTCATCTCCTGAACAAAACCCTGTAGCACCTGCTTCTGTGCCAGAGGAGTGGAGGGGCTCAGCTCATTATTTCCAAACTCTGAGCAGAAGTAGATATCAAATGATGAAGGCTTACTCTACTAATTAGGGCATCAGACAGCCTTTTCTATTTGACTGATGAGATGCTTTTGAATGAACTTTGGAACTTCATGTTGCTATAGAAGCTGTGCTACAAAGGCAGCAGGAAACAACTCTCTTGCATCTTCAGTGTTTAGCAATCCAACTGTGCTGGTAGCATAAACATGGATCCAGGTGTTTCACTGTGAAGAAAGGCAGAATTACAAAGGGGACCTGCAGGCTTTGTGTCTGCAGAGATCTTACATCACACGATCATGGGGACTGGGAGTGACTTCTGGAGACCACCCAGCCCAGCTCCCTGGGTAAAGCAGAGTCACCCACAGCAGCTTGCCCAAGGTCACAATGCCCAGGTGGGTTTGGAATCTCTCTGGAGAAGGAGACTCCAGAACCTCTCTGGGCAGCCTGCTCCCGGGCTCCAGTACCCTCAAAGAAGTTTTTCCTCACGATCAGGTGGAACCTCCTGTGTCTGTGCTCTCTGCTTTTTGCCCTATCACTGAGCACCATTGGAAAGAGTCTGTCCCTGTCCTCTTGACTCCCATCCTTTAGATATTGATCAGCATTGAGAACACTGCCATGGCTGTTGCCCCCAGCCCCACTCATACCGGAATCACAGAATTGTAGCCCCAGTTCTCTCAGGCTCTCCTCATAAGGAAGATGTTCAACTTCCTTCATCATTTTTGTGGCTCTGCACTGGACTCTCTCAGCTCCTGTACTTCTTGAAGTGAGGGGCCCAGAACTGGACACAATACTCAAGATGAGGCCTCAGCAGGGCAGAGTAGAGGGGCAGGAGAACCTCCCTCGACCTATTAACCACAGCTCTTCGAATACAGCCCAGGATGGCATTGGCCGTCCTGGCCAGCAGAGCACACTGCTGGCTCATGCCCATCCTGCCAGCCACTATGCTGTGCATAGAGCTGGGTAGTGTTTAATTCTATGTATGAGAAGCCTCAATATTCTCCAGGTTGGGTTTTTTGGGGTTTTTTTTGTTTGTTTGTTTGTTTTCCCCTATACTGGAGCTGTACAGTTTGCAAGGCAAACCCTCTTAGAAAAGTAGCTTAGGGCAGCATCTGAAACGTGTGATTCTTTCTGTTCAATACCTTTATTGATGATCTGGACTAGGGGATTGAGTCCAGCATCAATGAATTTGCAGATGACAGCAAGTTAGGAGCAGGTGTGGATCTGCTGAACAGTAGGAGTGCCCTGCGCAGGCTGGATGGGTGGGGAGAGGGCAATGGGATGAGATTTAACAAGGTTAAGTGCAGGTTCTACACTTTGTCCCCAGCCTGTAGCACTGCTTGGGGTTGTTGTGGCCAGAGTGGCTGGAGAGCAGCCAGGCAGAGAGGGACCTGGGGGTGCTGGGAGAGAGGAGCTGAAGATGAGGCAGCAGTGTGCCCAGGTGGGCAGCAGAGCCAATGGCATCCTGGCCTGGATCAGGAGCAGTGTGGCCAGCAGGAGCAGGGAGGTTCTTCTGCCCCTGTGCTCAGCACTGCTCAGGCCACAGCTTGAGTGCTGTGTCCAGTTCTGGGCCCCTCCATTCAAGAGAGATGTTGAGGTGCTGGAAGGTGCCCAGAGAAGGGCAGCAAGGCTGGGGAGGGGCCTGGAGCACAGCCCTGTGAGGAGAGGCTGAGGGAGCTGGGGGTGTGCAGCCTGCAGAAGAGGAGGCTCAGGGCAGACCTCATTGCTCTCTGCAGCTACCTGAAGGGAGGTTGTGGCCAGCTGAGGTTGGGCTCTTCTGCCAGGCACCCAGCAACCAAATGAGGGGATGCAACCTCAAGCTGTGCCAGGGGAGGTCTGGGCTGGATGTTAGGAGGAAGTTGTTGCCAGAGAGAGTGATTGGCATTGGAATGGGAGGTGGTGGAGTCGCCGTCCCTGGAGGTGTTGAAGCAAAGCCTGGCTGGGGCACTTAGTGCCATGGTCTGGTTGGTTGGCTAGGGCTGGGTGCTAGGTTGGGCTGGATGAGCTTGGAGGGCTCTTCCAACCTGCTTGATTCTGTGATTCTGTGATTCTATGATATCTGAGAGATGTTGCCTGTTTATCCCCTGTATTGCCCTCCCCTCCATGCTTGTCAGCTCTTGCCTGATGCTCTGCTCCCAGACTCAGGTCTGTGGTTTGAGGTCACTCGAAGCTTTCAACATCAGAAAATGAGTGAAAGAAAAAAAAGTGTCTGTGCATCCACCATGCTGCTTGGCAAACACAGAGTTAAAGGGAAAGTACTTTGTTTCCAGTCTGAAATTTTCTGACCTAAACTTCCAGCCTCTGGACATGGCTTTGGGTCCTCTGGTCCTGCCTGCTGTGTGCGCTGGGCACTCACCGTCCGCATCCTCACTGCTCAGCCAGCTGCCGGTCTAAGGGCTGCTGGATTACAGTTGTGCTCTGCAAACAAAATTCACATCTGTTCTGACAACTTATTTCAGCCTGATGCAACTTGAAAAGGTCGAGATTAATCCCAGAAAATCAGACTTCTATTGGAAAGGCCAAATCAACTTTAATTGTAGCACATGGCTATTTGTATTGGCGTTCGGCTGCAGCCGCTTAGCCTTCTTTCCATTGGTATTATTTGTTTCTGAGCTCGCTGCTAAAGCCTGCAATTCAAACTGAAATGTTTGAAGTAAAGGAACAAAAACAGCAGCTGACATCTTTCCTTTTGCAGGTTTCCCCTGACCCCAGGTATTCTGTCTGCCTGGCTTCTATGACTTTTGTTTATCAGAGCTAAAAACTAAAATCGCAGAAGGAAATGTTGGCTCATTCGATAGAGATCATCTCTCAGTGGTGTCTACTGGACTTTCACACCCCCTCCTTGCCTGCTGGTTTTACCCATCACAGCCTGGGGGGGGGATGAACCACTCGAGCTGGTGTTCTGCCTCCTGCCAACCTTTGATGGCAGAGGCTAAGGCGCTTTTAAACCCCTTTGCATTAGGGCAGTTGCAAGCTGTGGCTTTCTGCGTGGAGGTGACTCAGAGCATCACCCTCCCCTCGGCATGGCACAGTGTTCAGCTTGGTGTGGCACCTTGCTAACCACCCAGCTGTTAGCAACTCAGCCATCGAGCCAGCAACTGACATGTGAGCTCTCAGATCCCCTGAAAAGTGACAGGACGAGAGAGACTCATTTGGCAACACTTTGCTCTTGCTGTTTGGCCTGGAGAAAGATACTCAAAGTGGTAAGATTGTTTAGCAACAGCTGGCGAGCACCCGGGTGTGAGCCTGCTTTTCAGACATGACAGGCACTTACAGGAATGTTGCCAGATACAGCTGTTTAAAAGCCTTAATAAACAGCAAGTCAATACTAATCTTTGCCAAATTAATCTTTTCCTTGACAGCCCATCAGAGCAATTATGCTCCGACTCGTTGTAAACACACAATTGTCAGTGGGTAAGGATCCTCTCTGCAGCACACTGTGGAGTTCTGCACACAGCTTGTTTTCCAAATAGGAAGGCTTCCTTTTCTTTTTTCCCTTTTCTTTTTTTTTTTTTTTTTTTTTTTTTTTTTCTTTTTTTTTTTTTTTTTTTTGCACCTTAGTTGTT